>JAXLNO010000412.1:17500-31798 GCA_038087875.1 Malacoraja senta | reverse complement strand
ACTCTTTGGGCTAAAGGAATCAAGGGGTATGGGGAAAAAGCAGGAACGGGGTACTGATTTTCGATGATCAGCCATGATCATATTGCATGGCGGTGCTGGCTCAAAGGGCCGAATGGCCTACTCCTGCACCTGTTTTTCTATGTTTCCATGTTTTCTGTGTCAACGTATCTGTTTTGTTTTTCCCCGTGATGTCTTCAGTCCATTAACCAGTCTGGTTAAAACCTACCTGGACCCTCCAGCAGTTCGTTTACCAAACTGTTGGCAGAGAAATTTCCCTCCTGGGATCAATAAAGTTCTATCGTATCGTATCTAAACTTCAGATAGACACTCATTTCTAATCTTATCTCTCCCCCTGCTGGAGCCTCTGTATCACTCACAGAGATCACACCAACTCCATCTCTCTCTCGCCCTCCTGTGGCTCTGGTCTGTCCACTGTGCTGCTCACACCATCTCAATACTGAAAGGCCCAGATTCCCTTAATCCTGTACCTGTACACTGTGGACGGCCTGATTGTAATCATGTGTAGTCTCTCCACTGACTAGATAGCACGCAACAAAAAGCTTTTCCCTGTACCTCGATACACGTGACAATATACTAAACTTAACTAAACTAACTGAACTTCTGCCTTGTGTCTGTTTGAGAACTGAAGGAGAAGGAGGAATGCAACCAGAACAGAGCACAGCCAAGTCTTTGTGGGAATTACTTGTGTGATGCATGTTCATCCACTTCTGACGTCAGCTGTTAAAAACCATGTGCCACATTTTTATTTAAGAAACTGGGTTTTTCAGGCATTGAACCAGATATGAGGCCACGTGACAATAAACTAAACTAGACAGAGTAGACATGGAGAGGATGTTTCCAGTAGTGGGAGAGTCTAGGACAAGAGGGCACAGCATCAGAATAAAAGGACCTACCTTTAGAATGGAGATAAGGAGAAATTCTTCAGCCAGATGGTGGTGAATCTGTGGAATTAATTGCCACAGACAGTGGTGGAAGCCAGGTCATTAGGTATTTATAAAGTGGATATTGATAGGTACTTGATTAGTAAAGGCATGGCATGGAACGTGACTTTATTTCTTGCTATTGAGCGAGTGCAGCAAAGGTTCACAAAGATAATTGCCGGGATAGCGGGACTGCCATATGTTGATTGAATGGAGCGGCTGGGCTAGTATTCACTAGCATTTAGAAGGATGAGAGGGGATCTTATTGAAACATATAAGATTATTAAGGGTTTGGACACGCTTGAGGCAGGACACATGTTCCTGATGTTGGGGGAGTCCAGAACCAGGGGCCACAGTTTAAGAATATTGTAAACCATTTAGAACGGAGATGGGGGAAATACTTTTTCACACAGAGAGTTGTGAGTGTGGAATTCTATGCCTAAGAGGGCAGTGGAGGCAAGTTCTCTGGATGCTTTCAAGAGAGTTTTAGATAGGGCTCTAAAAGATAGTAGATTCAAGGGATATGGGGAGAAAGTAGGAACGGGGAACTGATTGGGGATGATCAGCCATGATCACATTGAATGGCGGTGCTGGCTCGAAGGGCCGAATGGCCTACTCCTGCACCTATTATCTATTTGTCACGTGTACCGTGGTAAAATGAATTTCATTTTTGTACACAGTTCAGTACAATATCACTATACAAAATCACTTAGATACATCTTGGATAAGCATCTCATGTACAGTACAAGTGTATCATAGTGGTACAAGTACAAGTGTATCATAGTTTGGGGCCATTTCCAACACCCAGTTGACCAAGTGCAGGGATCTTGACCTGACAATGAAGGCCCGTTGTCATGGCGACGTTGCAGGGTCGGCCTGGCCAAGCGTAGCCGTGGTGTCCTCCGCCGCTGCTGCACCGCTGTAGGCCGCTTGCGGTCCACGTGCCCGGTCCAGCCGAGCCCCAGGCTGCTGCAGGGCCTCCAGCAGCCACTCCCCCGTCTAGCCCGTGCACTCCCTCCCACAGCCGCTTTGCTCACCGGCCCTCCAGCTGGTTCCCGTGGGACCTCTATCCATGGCGGGTGAGCCGGGTCCACGGGGTGGGCAAGTTCATATTCCAGGCGGCGAGCTGGACATTCCGGGTGGGTTCCCGGTCTATGGGATACTCCAGTAAATGCAAAATAGAACTTAAACCTAAATAAAGGCAGCATGGAAATTGTGAGAAACCGTGTATACACAAGCAAGATTTAGCGAGATAAAAACAAAGAACTGCTTATAGTTTATACCAAAGATAGACACAGAATACTGGAGTAACTCAGTGGGTCAGGGAGTATCTGTGGGGAAAAAAGGTTGGGTGACGTTTCGGGGGCACAGAACCTTCTTCAGAGTGAAAGTAAGGGAAACTCAGCAGGTGAGAGAGCATCTATGGAGAGAAGGAATAGGCGACGTTTCGGATCGAGACACTTCTTTAGACTCCAGACTGGAGAATCCAGCAGTTTGCATCAACCCTCCTCCAACCTCATCTACTGTATCTGCTATTCCAGGTGTGGACTCCTGTACATCGGTGAGACCAAGAGATGGCTCGGCCATCACTTCGTTGAACACCTCTGCTCAGTCTGCCTAAACCTACCTGATTTCTCGGTTGCTAAACACTTTAACTCCCCCTCCCATTCCTTTTTTTAAAAATTATTATTATTATTATTTTTTTTAAATTTTTATTTATTAGAAGTACATTACATTACAACCACATACATTAGTACTCGTCATTTATATCTTCTTACAATTAATGTACTCCATTTATTTTTTACACTAGAAAAGGAAAAGATTGAAAGAAAGAAGAAAGTGAAGGAAAAAGTGAAAGTGTAGGAAATGTGACAACAAAAAAGGACGAAGACCCTATAAGAGCAAAATTAAAAACAAAAGAAAAAGAGTTAAGAAATAGACCCTAGGAAAGAAAGAGAGAGAGAAAGAGGAAAAAGAGAGAAACAAATATTTTTATGAGCATTACGTAAATGCTCCCATTCCTAAACTGCCCTTTTTGACTCTGACAATGGAGTAGGCCCAGCGTTAATTGGAAGAACAGCACTTCATATTTCGCTTGGGCAGCTTACACCCCAGTGCTATGAACATTGACTTCTCTAACGTCAAACCAAACCTGGAGTATTGTGCGCAGTTTTGGTGTCGAAATTTGAGGAAGATCAATCGACAATAGGTGCAGGAGTAGGCCATTTGGTCATTTGAGCCAGCCATTCAATGTGATCATGTCTGGTCATCCCCAATCAGTACCCCGTTCCTGCCTTCGCCCCATATCCCCTGACTCCACTATCTTTAAGAGCCATAATTCTTGCTATTGGGGTAATGCAGCGTAGGTTCACAAAATTAATTCCCAGGATGGCGGGACTGTCATATGCTGAGAGATTGGAGTGGCTGGGCTTGTACACTCTGGAGTTTAGACGGATGAGAGGGGGTCTTATTGAAACATATAAGATTATTAAGGGTTTGGACACGCTAGAGGCAGGAAACATGTTCTAGATGTTCGGGGCGTCCTAAACCAGGGGCCACAGTTTAAGAATAAGGGAGACGAGGAGACACTTATTCACACATAGTTGTGAGTGTGGAATTCTCTGCCTCAGAGGGCGGTGGAGGCAGTTCCTCCAGATACTTTCAAGAGAGAGCTAGATAGGGCTCTTAAAATTATTGGAGTCATGGGATATGGGGAGAAGGCAGGAATGGGGTACTGATTGGGGATGATCAGCCATGATCACATTGAATGGCGGTGCTGGCTGGAAGGGCGGAATGGCCTACTCCTGCACCTATTGTCTATTGTCTATTGTCTATTTGCGAATACATTTTATGGGGTCAATGAAAGAGCGTTCACGTTGCAGCCCTGTTTTCACCAATCTTCCCACCACCACCACAAGAAGCACAAAAGAGCAAGACAGGCACCATTGTGCAGATGCAGAGAAGTGAACAACGTCTAATCTTGTGCATGGACTAGATAAGAAGAAGATTCCATTTTATATCTGTTTGCTTCTTTGTTCACTTCTCCCAGCTAACAATGTTCTTTTCTACATTTGATCCGCATCCCCCTTGTCCCGTCTTCGCACCGTACACTTCCTTATCTATGTTTCTCCCTCTCTCCTGACTTCAGTCTGAAGAACGGTCTCGAACCGAACGGTCATTCATTCGGTCTCTACACAGATACCCCCTGTCCCGCTGAGTTACTCCAGCATTTTGTATCTATCTTGTTTCCCCCCGTGATGTATTCAGTCCATTACCGGTGACCCCAGATTGGGCGGCACGGTGGCGCAGCGGTAGAGTTACTGCCTTACAGCGTTTGCAGCACCAGAGACCTGGGTTCGATCCCGACTACGGGTCCTGTCTGTACGATTCTCCCTGTGACCTGTGTGGGTTTTCACATTGTAGGTATAACTGTTCCCCTAGCGATCACGCCGGCGGGTATAGAGTAAAGTCACTCGGCAACAAGTGAGCTCACACACATCTTGAGCCTTATTGGATAACGTGCAGCAATCCATCCAATGACTTGACACGGGGAGAGGGAAAGTCCAGACACACAGCGGACTGGAGTAGCGATCACAGCGGACGTTCACTGACGGAGTCTCCTCCTGAACCGAAGTAGGTAAGGAGCAGAATCGGAGCAGCGGCACTGGAAACTGTTCAAAACACTCAGTGAGACAGGCAGCAGCCGCGGAGAGAATCAGTTATCAGTTTCTGAGTTATCTCTCTCCAGAGATGCTGCCTGTCCCGCTGAGTTACTCCAGCTTTTTGTGTCTATCTCTAAGTTATCAAATCTGAGTGAAGTGTTTCAGCTCGAGGATCCATTGGCTGCCTGGGCTGCTGAACGTTTCCAGCGTTTGATGTGATTTTTATTTCAGATCTCCAGTGCACTTGGTTTTCATTAACGGGATGGATTGAAGTGAGAGTTGGCAAAAGTGTTCACTGGGTTTGATCGACCAGGGCAGCAGTTTTTGTTGTTGTTTTTGTGTGTGTGTGTGTGTGTGTGTGTGTGTGTGTGTGTGTGTGTGTGTGTGTGTGTGTGTGTGTGTGTGTGTGTGTGTGTGTGTGTGTGTGTATCTGTGTGTGTGTGTGTGTGAGTATCTGTGCATGTATCTGTGTGTGTGTGTGTGTGTGTGTGTGTGTGTGTGTGTGTGTTGTTATCTTGCTAAACCTTGCTCGTGTATACACTTCCTTTCTCGAAAACTGCAGCAGAGAAACCAAATATTTCCGAGAAAGGAAGGGTGTTTCCTGTATACACGAGCAACGTTTAGCAAGATAACAACAGACATTCACACACTCACACACTCACACACACACACGCATACACATGCATACACACACCCGCATACACAAACACAGACACGCACACACACACTCACATACACTCACACACACACACACACTCACACACACACACACGCTCACACACACACATACACACTCACACGCACACACACATGCACGCACACATACACAGACACAGACACAGACACACACACAAACACACTCACACACGCACTCACACACGCACACGCACACACACACACATACACAAACACAGACACACACACACACACTCACACACAGGGCCAGCCTTAAGCCAATTGGACCAATTGCTCCCAATTGGGCCCCGCGCCTAAGGGTGCCCCTCGCTAGAGTAATCTACTCTGGGCTCGTCAAGTACACACAACAACACATTGCAATATACATGTAACACCACATTGCAGGTTCTACAGAGATTTCTGTGGTTTCTGTAAATATGACTAAATGATTAAGGGTCATCGGCAGAACATATTTGAGTGGCAGTAAGAAGAGGGATGTAGCCAAGGCAAAGAAGGCTGAAGCAGAAAATGAAAAAGGTGCATTAGATAAGTATTTCAGCAAAACTATCTCAGAAAATGCGGAAGTGGAAGTGGAGCCACAACACAGTGAAGATAATAACATCGAAGAAAGCCAGTTTGAAGAAGTTATGCAAGACAAATCGGTTTGCTTCCAGTTCCTCGTGCTGGCGAGAGCAGGAACAGGGAGTTACGGGACCTGAATGTGTGGCTGAGGAACTGGTACAGGGGGCAGGGATTTAGTTTCTTAGATCAATGGGATCTGTTATGGAGTAAGGGGGAACTGTACAAAAGGGACGGATTGCATCTTAACAGGTGGGGGACCAGCATTCTGGCAGGCAGGTTTGCCACTGCTACACGGGTGGTTTTAATCTGAATAAGGGGTGTGGGGTGTCAAATGGGATAGTTGAGGATGGAGTTAAAGGGAAAGAGAGTAAAGGGATAGTTAATGACCCCAGAATTAACGGGAAAGGAAGCTCACAAAGGGATAGGAGAGTATGGCCAAGTGTAATAGGGATCGATGTGAAAGGTGAGATTCGTAACGAATTAAAAGTATTGTATATGAATGCGCGAAGTATAAGAAGTAAGGTAGATGAGCTTGAGGCTCAGTTACAGGTTGGTAGATATGACATTGTGGGCATTACTGAGACGTGGCTGCTGGAGGATCGGGCCTGGGAACTTAATATTCAGTGTTATACATCCTATAGAAAGGACAGGCAGGTGGGCAGAGGAGGGGGGTAGCTCTGCTGGTGAGGGATGGAATTCAGTCGCTTGTGAGGAAAGTCATAGGGACTGACGAGGTAGTGTCACTGTGGATTGAGTTGAGGAATTGTGAAGGCAAGAAGACACTAATTGGTGTTATTTACAGACCCCCAAATAGTAGCCGTGATGTAGGGTGTAAACATAGAAACATAGAAACATAGAAATTAGGTGCATGAGTAGGCCATTCGGCCCTTCGAGCCTGCACCGCCATTCAATATGATCATGGCTGATCATCCAACTCAGTATCCCGTACCTGCCTTCTCTCCATACCCTCTGATCCCTTTAGCCACAAGGGCCACATGTAACTCCCTCTTAAATATAGCCAATGAACTGGCCTCGACTACCCTCTGTGGCAGAGAGTTCCAGAGATTCACCACTCTCTGTGTGAAAAAAGTTCTTCTCATCTCAGTTTTAAAGGATTTCCCCCTTATCCTTAAACTGTGACCCCTTGTCCTGGACTTCCCCAACATCGGGAGCAATCTTCCTGCATCTAGCCTGTCCAACCCCTTAAGAATTTTGTAAGTTTCTATAAGATCCCCTCTCAATCTCCTAAATTCTAGAGAGTATAAACCAAGTCTATCCAGTCTTTCTTCATAAGACAGTCCTGACATCCCAGGAATCAGTCTGGTGAACATTCTCTGCACTCCCTCTATGGCAATAATGTCCTTCCTCAGATTTGGAGACCAAAACTGTACGCAATACTCCAGGTGTGGTCTCACCAAGACCCTGTACAACTGCAGTAGAACCTCCCTGCTCCTATGCTCAAATCATTTTGCTATGAAAGCTAACATACCATTCGCTTTCTTCACTGCCTGCTGCACCTGCATGCCTACTTTCAATGACTGGTGTACGATGACACCGAGGTCTCGCTGCATCTCCCCTTTTCCTAGTCGGCCACCATTTAGATAATACTCCGCTTTCCTGTTTTTGCCACCAAAATGGATAACCTCACATTTATCCACATTATACTGCATCTGCCAAACATTTGCCCACTCACCCAGCCTATCCAAGTCACCTTGCAGTCTCCTAGCATACTCCTCACAGCTAACACTGCCCCCCAGCTTAGTGTCATCCGCAAACATGGAGATATTGCCTTCAATTCCCTCATCCAGATCATTAATATATATTGTAAATAGCTGGTGTCCCAGCACTGAGCCTTGCAGTACCCCACTAGTCACTGCCAGCCAATTCTCTATCCACAACAATACTGAACCCCCAATGCCATGTGCTTTAAGTTTGTATACTAATCTCTTATGCGGGACCTTGTCGAAAGCCTTCTGGAAGTCCAGATACACCACATCCACTGGTTCTCCCCTATCCACGCTACTAGTTACATCCTCGAAAAATTCTATAAGATTCGTCAGACATGATTTACCTTTCGTAAATCCATGCTGACTTTGTCCAATGATTTCACCACTTTCCAAATGTGCTGCTATCCCATCTTTAATAACTGACTCTAGCAGTTTCCCCACTACCGATGTTAGACTAACTGGTCTGTAATTCCCTGTTTTCTCTCTCCCTCCCTTCTTAAAAAGTGGGGTTACGTTTGCTACCCGCCAATCCTCAGGAACTACTCCAGAATCTAAAGAGTTTTGAAAGATTATTGCTAATGCATCCACTATTTCTGGAGCTACTTCCTTAAGTACTCTGGGATGCAGCCTATCTGGCCCTGGGGATTTATCGGCCTTTAATCCATTCAATTTACCCAACACCACTTCTCGACTAACCTGGATTTCACTCAATCCCTCCAACTCCTTTGACCCGCGGTACGCTGCTATTTCCAGCAGATACAAGTTGCAGCAGGAGTTAAAACTGGCATGTAACAAATGTAATGCCATTTGTTGATGGGGGATTTCAATATGCAGGTAGACTGGGATAATCAGGTTGGTTCAGGACCCCAAGAAAGAGAGTTTGTAGAATGCCTCCGAGATGGATTCTTAGATCAGCTTGTAATGGAGCCGACCAGAGAAAAGGCAATTCTGGATTTAGTGTTGTCCAATGAACCAGATATGATAAGAGAACTCGAGGTAAAGGAACTGCTTGGAGGTAGTGATCATAATATGATTAGTTTTAATCTGCTATTTGAGAAGGAGAACATTAAATCGGAAATGGCAGTGATGCAGTTGAACAAAGGGGACTATGAAGGCATGAGAGGGGAGCTGGCCAAAGTAGACTGGAAAGGGATCTTAGCAGGAATGATGATGGAACAGCAATGGCAGGAATTTCTGGGCATAAACCGGAAGACGCAGGGCCATTTCATTCCAAAAAGGAAGAAAATTCCAAGGAGAGTAGGAGGCAAACGTGGCTGACAAGAGAAGTTAGGGATTGAGTAAACTAAGAGAACAGATGTATAACACAGCAAAGAGTAGCCGGAAACCAGAGGATTGGGAAACTTTCATAGGACAACAGAAGGAAACAAAACGGGCAATACGGGCTGAAAAGATGAAGTACGAAGGGAAGCTGGCCAGGAATATAAAGAAGGACAGTAAAAGCTTCTTTAGATATGTTAAGGGAAAAAGAGTAGCAAAGTCAAATGTGGGTCCCTTGAAAGCAGACACGGGTGAAATTATTATGGGCAACAAGGAAATGGCAGAAGAGTTGAATAGGTACTTCGGATCTGTCTTCACTAAGTAAGACACAAACAATCTCCCAGATGTACTGGAGGACAGAGGATCTAAGGGGGTAGAGGAACTGAAAGAAATTTTCATTATGCGAGAAATAGTATTGGGTTGGCTAATGGGACTGAAGGATGATAAATCCCCTGGGCCTGATGGTCTGCATCCCAGGGTCCTCAGGGAGGTGGCTCTAGAAATAGTGGACGCATTGGTGATCATTTACCAATGTTCAATAGATCAGTTCCTGTGGATTGGAGGATAGCTAATGTTATCCCACTTTTCAAGAAAGGGGCGAGAGAGAAAACGCGGAATTACAGACCAGTTAGCCTGACTTCGGTGGTGGGAAAGATGCCGGAGTCAATTATTAAAGAGGTAATAATGGGGCATTTGGATAGCAGTAAAAGGATTAGTCCAAGTCAACATGGTTTTATGAAAGGGAAATCGTGCTTGACTAATCTTCTGGAATTTTTTGAGGATGTGACAAGTAAAATGGATGAAGGGTGCCAATGGACATAGTGTATTTAGATTTCCAGAAAGCCTTTGATAAGGTCCCACACGGGAGACTGGTGACTAAAATTAGAGCAAATGGTATTGGGGGTAGGGTGTTGACATGGATAGAAAATTGCTTGGCAGACCGGAAGCAAAGAGTAGGAGTGGACGGGTCCTTTTCAGAATGGCAGGCAGTGGCGAGTGGAGTGCCGCAAGGCTCGGTGTTGGGGCCGCACCTGTTTACAATATATATTAATGATTTGGAAGAGGGAATTAGGAGCAACGCAAGCAAGTTTGCAGATGACACAAAGCTGGGTGGCAGTGTGAACTGTGAAGAGGATGTTAGGATCTTGCAGGGTGACCTGGACAGGTTGAGCGAGTGGGCAGATGCGTGGCAGATGCAGTATAATATAGATAAATGTGAGGTTATCCACTATGGAGGCAAAAACAAGGGGGCAGATTATTATCTCAATGGGGTTAGGTTAGGTAAGGGGGAGCTGCAGCGAGACCTGGGCGTCCTTGTACACCGGTCACTGAAAGTTGGCTTACAGGTACAGCAGGCAGTGAAGACAGCTAATGGAATGTTGGCCTTCATAACAAGAGGATTTCAGTATAGGAGTAAAGAGGTTCTTATGCAGTTGTATAGGGCTCTGATGAGACCACATCTGGAGTATTGTGTACAGTTTTGGTCTCTTAATTTGAAAAGGACATGCTTGTGATGAGGCAGTTCAGCGTAGGTTCACAAGGTTGATCCATGGGATGGTGGGGCTGTCATATGAGGAAAGATTGAAAAGACTAGGCTTGTATTCACTGGAGTTTAGAAGGATGAGGGGGAATCTTGTAGAAGCATATAAAATTATAAAAGGACTGGACAAGCTAGATGCAGGAAAAATGTTCCCAATGTTGGGCAAGTCCAGAACCAGGGGCCACAGTCTTAGAATAAAGGGGAGGTCATTTAAGACTGAGGTGAGAAAAAACATTTTCACCCAGAGAGTTGCGAATTTATGGAATTCCCAGTCACAGTGGAGGCCAAATCACTTGATGGATTTAAGAGAGAGTTAGATAGAGCTCTAGGGGCTAGTGGAGTCAAGGGATATGGGGAGAAGGCAGGCATAGTTTATTGATAGGGTACGATCAGCCATGATCATAATGAATGGCGGTGCTGGCTCGAAGGGACGAATGGCGTCCTCCTGCACCTATTTTCTATGTTTCTATGTTTCTAAAGTAGGAATTTATGTACTGAAAGTGAGATCGGCCATTTCGAAAGTTAAAATTGACAAACAAGGACATTCGCCTGTTGACATGACTGCTGGTGCCTCTGAGGCAAGGGAGAATGGGAATTCAAAAGTTGCCAGTTTTGTAGAATTAATGGATGATCCTGCAACATGGCCAGAAATGATAAGTCAGAGTGTTCGGGATTATTTAGTGAAAAAAGACCACCTACAATTATAGTAGAATTTTTCCATAAGAATGAGAGCGGATCACGTTTTTCAAAATTTCACTGCGAAAGAAAACTGCCCAATAGTGAAATTGTAGATCGTCCATGGCTAATATACCCTGTATCAAGTGATAAAATCTTCTGTTACTACCGCAAGCTTTTTGATAATAATGCAGCAAGTGCACTTGCAAGTTGTGGTTTTAATAACTGGCTGAACATTCGTACAAGACTGGCTATAGCATGAGAACTCCAAAAATCATTTGCAGGCTATGCTCAGTTGTTGTGAACTGCAGCAAAGATTATCTGCTGAAAATGCTTGAATTCCTTGCTTGCAACAACAGATCTACCGCATTTCCAAATTTATTTATTGCTCTTCGGATTTTCTTGACAATCCCAGTGACTGTGGCATCTGGAGAAAGGAGTTTTTCCAAGCTGAAAGTGATCAAAACTTACTTGAGATCATCAATTCAGCAACAACGTTTGAACAGTTTGGCAATTATGTCCACTGAATCTGAAATTAGCAGGAGTTTAAACTTAGACAAAAATCTTTAAAGACTTTGCAGAGAAAAAAGCAAGAAAAATAACTTTCTCATAATAAAAGGCAATAGTAATATGACATTTATAATTTATGATTGTTAATAGAAATCAAAAAAGATAATTTGTTTCCAACAATGCACTTAAATTCTGAAATGTATTTTCTGGAAAAAAAAAAATATTTTTAATAAATCATTTCACAGTATGGGAGGATGGGAGGGCACCACAGAGTTGAAACTGAGCAACATATTACTGTATGTTGTAATGATGTTTTGAGTATAGACACCGCATCTAAATGTGGATAACACCACTCAACTTTCAATACATGTCTGGATTTGAATTTACCAGCTTCTGGAGAGAAACGGCCAAATGTAATTTTTTAAATATTTGGTTTAAGCGAGCTCTCGTGGGGAAAGTTGGAGAGAGTCAACTTGGGAGGGAAACCAAGTAGTTAAATCGAAAATCCATGGTTTTATAGCAAGGTGTCCACTCAAAAAGGTCTGCAGTCATCAAAGCCTGAAAGGGTAGGGTGGGGCTGAAGCCCAAAATATAATGACTGGACTGGTTTTCCGCCAATGGTTATTGGTTTTCCAGGATCTAGTAAATTAAATTACTTTTTTTCTTTTTGTTTTCATTTCGCAGTCACTAAAACAAGTGGTATTGTAACTATGTACTTTTCAGAGGTGATCTACACATTTTGTTAGTTACTTGTAGGCTTACATGTATGCAATGTTATATTAAATGTAGCTTGATCTGTTTGGTCGCATGCACTTTTTAAGCGCACATTTTGATTTCTTTCCATTCTACCATAGAGATATAAAGTCTTTAATAGACTATATTTCTATTTCTATGATTCTACAGACCTTGGCTGATTTTTATATTTCTATGATTCTACAGTACTGGGGCTCAGCAAAATTGTTCCCAATTGGGCCCCGTACCTCTTAAGGCCGGCCCTGCTCAAACACACACACACATACACACTTCATACTCACATGCACACACACACACACACACACACATACTGTTTCTTGATCACACTGTCTCCATCACAGGAGATAGTCTATCGACTGACATCTATTATAATCCCACTGACCCACACAACTATCGAGACTACACTTCTCCCCACCCTGCTTCCTGTCAGGATTCTATCCCCTACTCCCAATTCCGCCATCTACGCCGCATCTGTGCCCAAGATGAGGTGCTCCATACCATGTCATCACAGATGTCCTCATTTTTTAGGGAATGGGGGTTCCCCTCTCCCATCATAGATGAAGCCCTCACCAGGTCTCCTCGGTACCCTGCAGCTCTGCCCTTGCCCCCCCTCCCCCCAGTCGCAACAGGGACAGAGTTCCCAAAGTCCTCACCTTTCACCCCATCAGCCGTCGCATACAGCACATAATCCTCCAACATTTTCACCACCTCCAACGGGATCACACCAGCAGCCACATCTTCTCATCTCCTTTCCGCTTTCCGCAGAGTCCGTTCGCTTCGCTACTCCCTGGTCAACTCATCCTTTCCCACCCAAACCACCACCTCCCCAGGTACTTTCCCCTGCAACCGCATAAGATGCAACACCTGTCCCTATACCTCCTCCTTCGACTCGGTCCAAGGACTCTGAGACCAAAACTGTACACAATACTCCAGGACTACTTACCTGTCCTTGCCACCAAAGTGGATAACCTCACATTTATCCACATTATACAGCATCTGCCATGCATTTTCCCACTCACCCAACCTATCCAAGTCACCTTGCAGCCTCCTAGCATTCTCCTCACAGCTAACACTGCCCCCCCCCCCCCCCCAGCTTTGTGTCATCCGCAAACTTGGAGATGTTGCATTCAATTCCCTCGTCCAAATCATTAATATATATTGTAAATAGCTGGGGTCCCAGCACTGAGCCTTGCAGTATCCCACTAGTCGCTGCCTGCCAGAAAAGCGCTATATAAATAAAATCTATTATTATTATTATTATTCTGAAAAGGACCCGTTTACTCCTACTCTTTGCTTCCTGTTTGCCAGCCAGTTCTCTATCCACATCAATACTAACCCCCAATACCATGTGCTTTAAGTTTGCATACTAATCTCTTATGTGGGACCTTGTCGAAAGCCTTCTGAACGTCCAGATATAACACATCCACTGGTTCTCCCTTATCCACTCTACTAGTTACATCCTCGAAAAATTCTATAAGATTCGTCAGACATGATTTACCTTCCATTAATCCATGCTGAATTTGTCCAATGAATTCACCACTTTCCAAATGTGCAGCTATCCCATTTTTAATAACTGACTCCAGCACTTCCCCCACTACCGATGTTAGACTAACTGGTCTGTAATTCCCTGTTTTCTCTCTCCCTCCCTTTTAACAAAAGTGGGGTTACATTAGCTACACTCCAATCCTCAGGAACTACTCCAGAATTTAAAGAGTTTTGAAAAATTATCACTAATGCATCCACTATTTCTGGGGCTACTTCCTTAAGTACTCTGGGATGCAGCCTATCTGGCCCTGGGGATTTATTGGCCTTTAATCCATTCAATTTACCTAGCAACACTTCCCGACTAACCTGGATTTCACTCAGTTCCTCCATCTCATTTGATCCCCGGTCCCCTGCTATTTCCGGCAGATTATTTATGTCTTCCTCAGTGAAGACAGAACCAAAGTAGTTAT
>JAXLNO010000412.1:0-10000 GCA_038087875.1 Malacoraja senta | reverse complement strand
TTTTATGGGAAAGATGTGGAAGAGAAATGGAGGACATTTAAAGGTGAAATTTTAAGAGTACAGAATCTTTGTCCCTGTTCGGTTGAAAGGAAATAGTAAAAATTGGAAAGAGCCATGGTTTTCAAGGGAAATTGGACACTTAGTTCGGAAAAAGAGAGAGATCTACAATAATTATAGGCAGCATGGAGTAAATGAGGTGCTTGAGGAGTATAAAAAATGTAAAAAGAGTCTTAAGAAAGAAATTAGAAAAGCTAAAAGAAGATATGAGGTTGCTTTGGCAAGTAAGGTGAAAGCTATATTAATAGCAAAAGGATAACGAGGGATAAAATTGGTCCATTAGAGAGTCAGAGTGGCCAGCTATCTGCAGAGCCAAAAGAGATGGGGGAGATATTGAACAATTTCTTTTCTTCGGTATTCACCAAGGAGAAAGATATTGAATTATGTGAGGTAAGGGAAACAAGTAGAGTAGCTATGGAAACTATGAGATTGAAAGAAGAGGAAGTACTGACACTTTTGAGAAATATAAAAGTGGATAAGTCTCCAGGTCCGGACAGGATATTCCCGAGGACATTGAGGGAAGTTAGTGTAGAAATAGCGGGGGCTATGACAGAAATATTTCAAATGTCATTAGAAACGGCAATAATGCCGGAGGATTGGCGTACTGCGCATGTTGTTCCATTGTTTAAAAAGGGGACTAAGAGTAAACCTAGCAATTATAGACCTGTTAGTTTGACGTCAGTGGTGGGCAAATTAATGGAAAGGATACTTAGAGATAATATATATAAGCATCTGGATAAACAGGGTCTGATTAGGAACAGTCAACATGGATTTGTGCCTGGAAGGTCATCTTTGACTAATCTTCTTGAATTTTTTGAAGAGGTTACTCGGGAAATTGATGAGGGTAAAGCCGTGGATTTTGTATATATGGACTTCAGTAAGGCCTTTGACAAGGTTCGTCACAGAAGGTTGGTTAAGAAGGTTCAATGGTTGGGTATTAATGGTGGAGTAGCAAGATGGATTCAACAGTGGCTGAATGGGAGATGCCAGAGAGTAATGGTGGATGGTTGTTTGTCAGGTAGGAGGCCAGTGACTAGTGGGGTGCCACAGGGATCTGTGTTGGGCCCACTGTTGTTTGTCATGTACATCAATGATCTGGATGATGGTGTGGTAAATTGGATTAGCAAGTATGCAGATGATACTAAGATAGGTGGGGCTGTGGATAATGAAGTAGATTTTCAAAGTCTACAGAGAGATTTATGTCGGTTGGAAGAGTGGGCTGAAAGATGGCAGATGGAGTTTAATGCTGATAAGTGTGAGGTGCTACATCTTGGCAGGACAAATCAAAATAGGACGTACATGGTAGATGGTAGGGAATTGAAGAATGCAGGTGAACAGAGGGATCTTGGAATAACTGTGCACAGTTCCCTGAAAGTGGAATCTCATGTAGATAGGGTGGTAAAGAAAGCTTTTGGTGTGCTGGCTTTTATAAATCAGAGCATTGAGTATAGAAGTTGGGATGTAATGTTAAAATTGTACAAGGCATTGTTGAGGCCAATTCTGGAGTATGGTGTACAATTTTGGTCGCCTAATTATAGGAAGGATGTCAACAAAATAGAGAGAGTACAGAGGAGATTTACTAGAATGTTGCCTGGGTTTCAGCAACTAAGTTACAGAGAAAGGTTGAACAAGTTAGGGCTTTATTCTTTGGAGCGCAGAAGGTTAAGGGGGGACTTGATAGAGGTCTTTAAAATCATGAGAGGGATAGACAGAGTTGATGTGGATAAGCTTTTCCCACTGAGAGTAGGGAAGATTCAAACAAGGGGACATGACTTGAGAATTAAGGGACAGATGTTTAGGGGTAACATGAGGGGAACTTCTTTACTCAGAGAGTGGTGGCTGTGTGGAATGAGCTTCCAGTGAAGGTGGTGGAGGCAGGTTCATTTTTATCATTTAAAAATGAATTGGATAGTTATATGGACGGAAAAGGAATGCAGGGTTATGGTGTGAGCGCAGGTATATGGGAATAGGGGAGAATACGTGTTCGGCACGGACTAGAAGGGTCGATATGGCCTGTTTCCGTGCTGTAATTGTTATATGGTTATATAAAAAAAAAACTATATATATATATGTAACACCACATTGCAGGTTCTACAGAGATTTCTGTAAATATGAGTAAAAGATTAAGGGTCATCGGCAGAACATATTTGAGTGGCAGTAAGAAGAGGGAGGTTGCCAAGGCAAAGAAGGCCGAAGCAGAAAAGGAGAAAGTTGCATTAGATAAGTATTTCAGCAAAACTATCTCAGAAATCGGTGGTGGGAAAGATGCTGGAGTCAATTATTAAAGAGGTAATAATGGGGCATTTGGATAGCAGTAAAATGATTAGTCCAAGTCAACATGGATTATGAAAGGGAAATCATGATTGACTAATCTTCCTGAATTTTTTGAGGATGTGACAATTAAAATGGATGAACGGGTGCCAGTGGATGTAGTATATCTAGACTTTCAGAAAGCCTTTGATAAGGTCCCACACGAGAGACTGGTGACTAAAGTTAGAGCACACGGTATGGGGGGTAGGGCGTTGACATGGATAGAAATTGGTTGGCAGACCAGTAAAGAGTAGGAGTGAACGGGTCCTTTTCAGAATGGTAGGCAGTGGCGAGTGGAGTGCCGCAAGGCTCGGTGTTGGGGCCGCAACTATTTACCATATATATTAATGATTTGGAAGAGGGAATTAGGAGCAACACTAGCATGTTTGTGGATGACACAAGGCTTGGTGGCAGTGTGAGCTGTGAAGAGGATGTTAGGAGATTGCAGGGTGACCTGGACAGGTTGAGTGAGTGGGAAGATGTGTGGCAGATGCAGTATAATATAGATAAATGTGAGGTTATCCACTTTGGCGGCAAAAACAAGGGGGCAGATTATTATCACAATGGGGTTCGGTTAGGTAAGGGGAAGGTGCAGCGAGACCTGGGTGTCCTTGTACACCGGTCACTGAAAGTTGGCTTACAGGTACAGCAGGCAGTGAAGAAAACTAATGGAATGTTAGCCTTCATAACAAGAGGATTTCAGTATAGGAGTAAAGAGGTTCTTCTGCAGTTGTATAGGGCTCTGGTGAGACCACATCTGGAGTATTGTGTACAGTTTTGGTCTCCTAATTTGAGGAAGGACATGCTTGTGATTGTAGGTTCACGAGATTGATTCCTGGGATGGCGGGACTGTCATATGAGGAAAGATTGAAAAGACTCGGCTTGTATTCACTGGAGTTTAGAAAGATGAGAGGGAAATTATAAAAGGACTGGACAAGCTAGATGCAGGAAAAATGTTCCCAATGTTGGGCGAGTCCAGAACCAGGGGTCACAGTCTTAGAATAAAGGGGAGGTCATTTAAGACTGAGGTGAGAAAAAACTTTTTGATCCAGAGGGTTGTGAATTTATGGAATTCCCTGCCACAGAGGGCGGTGGAGGCCAAGTCACTGGATGGATTTAAGAGATAGTTAGATAGAGCTCTAGGGGCTAGTGGAGTCAAGGGATATGGGGAGAAGGCAGGCATGGGTTATTGATAGGGGACGATCAGCCATGATCACAATGAATGGCGGTGCTGGCTCGAAAGGCCTAATGGCCTCCTCCTGTACCTATTCTCTATGTTTCTTTGTCTATGTTTCTAATACAAATATTCTCAATAAGAGTTCCATATAAATGCTGACTCTTAGTATTTGTCCGTTAATTTAAATGACTGCAGCTGATCCGTGTTAGTGAAACTTGTGAGATCCGGTGGTGTTTCAACATGCTGAATATAGAGACAGATATTTCCCCTGGAGGAACGGGTTGCATATCACTGCCAGGTCGTGCGGCACTGTGGTCAATCCAGTTCTATAACCCGGGCATTGATGTTGAGAATGGGGCAGCACAGTGGCACAGCGGGTAGAGCTGCTGCTTCACGGCGCGGGTGATCCAAGTTCCATCCTGACATCGGTTCTTGTCCGTGTGGAGTCAGCACAGTCTACCCGCGAACGTGTGGGTTCCCTCTGGGTGTTCCGGTTTCCTCTCACATCCCAAACATGTGCTGGTTTTTAGGTCTCTGTAAATTACCCCTAGTACATATGGAGTGGGCGAGAAAGTGGGATAACTTTGTGAAGTCAAGAGAGTTTATTGTCATGTGTCCCAGATAGGACAATGAAATTCTTGCATTGCTGCAGCACAACAGGATATTGTAGTCATAAATACAGATCAGATCAGTGTGTCCATATACCATAGAATATATATATATATACACATATCAATAAACAGATGAAGTGCAATAGGCTGTTATAGTTCAGACTTTGTTTGATGTTGTGTTTAATAATCTGATGGCTGTGGGGCAAAAGTTGTTCCTGAATCTGGATGTTGCAGATTTCAGGTTCCTGTCCCTTCTACCTGATGGCAGCGGAGAGATGAGTGAGTGGCCAGGATGGTGTGGGTCCTTGATGATGCTGGCAGCCTTTTTGAGGCAGCGACTGCGATAGATACCCTCGATGGTAGGGAGGTCAGAGCTGATGATGGACTTGGCAGTGGTGACAACTTTTTGCAGCCTTTTCTGCTCCTGGACGCTCAGGTTGCCGAACCAAGCCACGATGCAACCAGTCAGCATGCTCTCCACTGTGCACCTGTAGACGTTCTAGAGAGTCCTCCTTGACATGCCGACTCTCCGTAATCTTCTCAGGAAGTAGAGGCACTGAGGTGCTTACTTTACAATTGCATCAGTGTTATGGGACCAGGAGAGATCTTCGGAAATATGCATGCTCACGAATTTGAATTTCTTGACCCTTTCCACCATCGACCCGTTGATATAAACGGGACTATGTGTCCCCATCCTACCCCTTCAGAAGTCCACAATCAGTTCCTTGGTTTTGCTGGTGTTGAGAGCCAGGTTATTGTGCTGGCACCATTTGGTCTATCAATCGATCTCACCTCTATACTCTGATTCGTCCCCATCAGTGATACGTCCCACAACAGTGGTGTCGTCGGCAACCTTGATGATGGAGTTCGCACTATGTCCGGCAACACAGTCATAAGTGTAGAGTGAGTACAGCAGGGGGCTGAGCACGCAGCCTTGAGGTGCTCCCGAGCAAATTGTTATTGAGGATGACATATTTTTACCAATACGGACAGACTGTGGTCTGTGAATGAGAAAGTCGAGGATCCAATTGAGGATCCAACTTAGAACTAGTGTGAAGCTGAGATCGATGGTCGATAGTTGGACCGAATGGCCTGTTTCCATGCTGTATCTCTAAATACCTATTCTGTGTCACTTCAAGGGGGACAATATCTGCTGCCATTGCCATGACGTGGAAGACCACACACAGGCCTTGTCTTTGGTTTGCACTGAAGCAGTAAGGTGGGAAATGGGGTTCTGAGATGTTTGGGGAATCTGGCTGCGTTGACATTTAGTTATTGACTGGACTAAGTGGTCCCATTCTCACACGGTAGGCCTGGTCACCAAACGCAATATTCCACCTCTCCACCAATTCCAATATTCCACTACTCACGCATAGCCCCCACTGCGCAGATGCGGCAGACGGGTTCCCGTTGTGAGGCCCCTGATCCCCCCTCAGCCCCTCACATCCACCACTCTGCCCCTTGCCCTTTCCCCCAAGAACTCACTCCACCCCCCCCCTCAAATCCCCCTCATCCACCCTTACTGGCTCTCCGGAGGCGCAGCCATTCCCTCCCATTGGGTTCCCATTGTGACATAGAACACGCAGGTATTACTGCGCAGGTGCAGCTGACGGCACGGCAAGTGGAAAAGCGATTTATTAAATCTTAAAATGTGAATAACTCTTAAAATATTACAACAATTTAAACGTTAAAGAAGAGATTTAATCAGTCCATTCTTGTTGCATCTCGTGTTGGATTCTGCAGCCAGGGAGCGGGTCGGCTTTGGGGGGGGGGCTGTCAGTGGCCGGTGGGGGAAGCGTCCTGCAGCTGGGGGAGGGGCACAGCTTCAGTCGGGGCTGTAAGGGGCTGGTGGGGGAAGGGGAAGCGTCCTGCAGCCGGGGGAGGGGGATGGCTTCAGGCGGTGGCCAGTGGGGGGAGTGCTAGTAAGGGTGTTGAAGGCCAAATAGACTGTTTTCCAGAGAGCCAGTATGGACATTGTGGGCCGAATGGATTCTTGGTCTAGTCCTGCAGCTGGGGACGGAGAGGCTTCAGGTGGGGGGCCGGTGGGAGCGTTCTGTAACCGGGGAAGGGGGACAGCTTCAGGCAGGGGCCAATGGGGGAAGCGCTGCCTTGACCTACCGCTGCCGTGGCCTGCCGCTGCCATGGCCTGCCATGAGGGGGGTGTGAGGGGAGGGGATGTGGGTGTGTGGGCAGGGTTGGTGAGCCCCACCAGTGCCTGGCCCCACCAGCATCCCGCCACGCCAGTGCCTGGCTCCCTCAATCCCCCCACTCTCACTCCTCACTTCCCCAGTTTGCAGCAATCAGGCAGGCTCTGTGCTCCGGGCGGCTTCTGGACTCACAGTTCACTCACTCACGGCGTCTGGACTCACAGTTCACTCACTCACGGCTTCTGGACTCACAGTTGACTCACTCACGGCTTCTGGACTCACAGTCCACTCACTCACGGATTCTGGCCTCACAGTTCACTCACTCACGGCTTCTAGACTCACAGTTCACTCACTCAAGAATGCTGCACTCGACTCTCACTCACTCATGGCTTTTTGACTCGACTCACGGCTTCCAGTCTTCCGGGCTGACTGACTCATGCCCGACTTCTCGACACACGCCCGGCCTCCGGGACTTTATTCTCCTCGCCCCGGCGATTGACAGCGGGTGCTGGAAGGGGCGTTATCTTCCTGGTGACTGACAGGCGAGGAGACCAATCTACAGATCTCATGAATTTTAAACCTTCATACCTTATGTAATATTCCACCGATGAGAACAAAACTTGGTGTGCTTGGAGCAGAATGGAACGGTGAGTAAGATGGAAAAAAATCCTAGCGATACCGTTTTGCTCAAATTTAAAATCAAACCAAACCAGAAGAGGACAAGATGAGAGTTTTAGTAATAGAATAGTCTAGACTAAGTGGGATCCATTGGGTCCCATGTTCACATGGAGGGCTGGTCCCCCAATGCAATATTCCACCTCTCCAGCAATTCCAATATTGGTGGCCAGTGGGGGTTGGGCTATTTGGAGCGCTAGTATGGGTGTTGTAGGTTGGTTTCCAGAGAGCTAGTACGAACATTGTGGGCCCAATGGTTTCTTAGGCTGGCAGCTCAGTCACTCAAGCTTGATGTGCTGGCAGCTCACTCACGGCTGGTGGCTGGCAGTTGACTCTTCCTATTCCTTGAAATTCCATTTCAAGCAGGGTGCCAGGCCACCAAATGCAGTATCCTACCATTTCAAGCAGGGTGCAAGGCCACCAAATTCAAGTGCAGTTTCCTGCCACTACAAGCAGGGTGCAACGCCACCAAATTCAAGTGCAATTTCCAAGCACTTCACGCAGGGTGCAAGGCTACCAAATTCAATTGCAGTTTCCTACCACTTCAAACAGGGTGGCAAGGCCACAATATTCATGCAGTTTCCTGCAACTTCACGCATGGTGCAAGGCCATCAAATTCTTTTAATTTTTTTTATTTTTATTTTTTATTTTTTTTTTAATTTATTTTTTATTAGAAGTATTTTACATTACAGTTATCTGCAATAACATAACATAATTTTACACAATGCTTGTACCTCTTCTGTTTTTCAACTTTAATAGAAAAAAGGATAGAAAGAGCTCGCAAAGATAGTCAGTGAGTGAATGAAAGTGGTCCAGGAACACTCTTGTGAACCTAAACCACAAGAAGTAGTTAAAGAAGAAAAGAAAAAAAGAGAAAAAAGAAAATAAGATAGGACAATATGAAAGCGATGTCTACTTCTTATCTTTACTCACCCCTCGCCAGGTCCTAAAACCATTTACTATCAACATTTTGTTGCACCCTATGTTTGTAATAAGTCGATATATGGAGACCAAATCTTTTGGAATTGGTCTTGTTTACCTGCTAGGAGGAATCTCATATCTTCTAAATGTAACAATTCCGACATATTAGAAGTCCACATTTTTATTGTTGACGTAGGGGCATTTTTCCAAAATTTCAATATCAGTTTTTTTGCCGTTAATAAACCATAACGAAGAAAACTCCTTTGAAACACAGTCAGCTCCAAACTTGCTTCTGTTGTTCCAAAAATAATCAGTTCTGCATTCGGTTTCAATTTTATTTTAAATAATTTAGAGAACATTTCAAAATAGGCCATCAAATTCAAATGCAGTTTCCTGCCAATTCAAACAGGATGCAAGGCCACCAAATTCAAGTGCAGTTTCCTACCACTTCAAGCAGGGTGCAAGGCCACCAAATTCAATTGCAGTTTCCTACCACTTCAAGCAGGGTGCAAGGCCACCAAGTTCACGTGCAGTTTCCTCCCACTTCAAGCAGGATGCTAGGCCACCAAAAATCAAGTGCAGTTTCCAAGCACTTCAAGCAGGGTGCAAGGCCACCAAATTCAAGTGCAGTTTCCTACCACTTCAAACAGGGTGCAAGGCCACAATATTCGTGCAGTTTCATGCCATTTCAAGCAGGGTGCGAGGCCATCAAATTCAAGTGCAGTTTCCTACCACTTCAAGCAGGGTGCAAGGCCACCAAATTTAAGTGCAGTTTCCTGCCACTGCAAGCAACTTCAAACAATGCAAGGCCACCAAATTCAAGTGCAGTTTCCTACCACTTCAAACAGGGTGCAAGGCCACAATATTCGTGCAGTTTCATGCCATTTCAAGCAGGGTGCGAGGCCATCAAATTCAAGTGCAGTTTCCTACCACTTCAAGCAGGGTGCAAGGCCACCAAATTTAAGTGCAGTTTCCTGCCACTGCAAGCAACTTCAAACAATGCAAGTCCACCAAATTCAGGTGCAGTTTCAGCCACTTCACGCAGGGTGCAAGGCCACCAAATTCAAGTGCAGGTTCCTGTCGCTTCAAGCAGGGTGCAAGGCCACCAAATTCAAGTGCAGTTTCCTACCACTTCAAGCAGGGTGCAAGGCCACCAAATTCAATTGCAGTGTCCTACCAGACAGTGTGTGAGGCAGGAGGCAGAGAAGGAAAGCACTCAGACCCAACATGTAGGGGGGAAAGAAGAAAACAATAATAAACAGAGAATAAGAGGTGGTGGGGTTCTTAACTGGGTGAGCAGAGAAACAGAGGGGTGTAAAATGCGGGTGGAAGCACTAGGTAGCAAGGTGAAAAGTAAAAGTGGCAGGCAGACAAATCCAGGGCAAAAATCAAAAAGAGCCACTTTTCAACATAATTGTATAAGGGGTAAGAGCGTTGTAAAAACAAGCCTGAAGGCTTTGTGTCTCAATGCAAGGAGCATTCATAATAAGGTGGATGAGTTGAACGTGCAGATAGCAATTAATGATTATGATATAGTTGGGATCACGGAGACATGGCTCCAGGGTGACCAAGGCTGGGAGCTGAACATCCAGGGATATTCAATATTCAGGAGGGATAGAGAGAAAGGAAAAGGAGGTGGGGTAGCGTTGCTGGTTAGAGAGGAGATTAACGCAGTGGAAAGGAAGGACATTAGCTTGGAGGATGTGGAATCGGTATGGGTAGAGCTGCGAAACACTAAGGGGCAGAAAACGCTGGTGGGTGTTGTGTACAGGCCACCTAGCAGTAGTAGTGAAGTTGGGGATGGCATCAAACAGGAAATTAGAAATGCGTGCAACAAAGGCAAAACAGTTATAATGGGTGACTTCAATCTGCATATAGATTGGGTGAATCAAATTGGCAGGGGTGCTGAGGAAGAGGATTTCTTGGAATGTATGAGGGATAGTTATCTAAACCAACATGTAGAGGAACCAACGAGAGAGCAGGCTATTCTAGACTGGGTATTGAGTAATGAGGAAGGGTTGGTTAGCAGACTTGTTTTGCGTGCCCCTTGGGCAAGAGTGACCATAATATGGTTGAGTTCTTCATTAGGATGGAGAGTGGAC
>JAXLNO010000411.1:15000-42500 GCA_038087875.1 Malacoraja senta | reverse complement strand
CGTGAGTGACTACGTGAAGAACCCCGCCAGTGCGTCTAATGGATTTGTAGTTTTTTAACTACAAGGTAAGTAAAAAAAATTGTCAGTATTTTCAGGTCCGTTTACTGTGGGTCTGTGGGGATTTTTTCCACAGACGCCATGGAAAAAATGGGCAGGGGGAAGAGGTGAGCAACTCAGCCGACAGAAAGTCGGGAAAGTCGGGAGAGTCGGGAGTCTGCGGTTAGCGACCAACCGCCTCTAACCCTGGTACAGTCGCCAGTGGTGAGCGTAGCGACTGTGGACCTGGGGCAGCCATTAGAAGAGAATTGGCCTCCATAATAAATTACTTGGTTTCCCATCAGCTGGAACAGTAGGAAATGGATGAGAATGCAAGAAAATATGAGTTGAGTATGACTATGAGAACTCAAGAATTGAAATTGCAGAGAATATTAAAGCTGCTGGGTTCTGGAATAACTGCTTTTGCCAGAGTAGCGAATAAAAGCCAAGAGATGACGGAGTTGCATCAGGAAGCACTGGGGTTGCTATGCAGCACCCACTTCGAGATCAATTGTCTGAGGAAAGGTGCTATACGGCCTACTATGAATCCGAAATTCGCAGCACTCTGCAAACCAAGTAATGTACAATTACCCAACTTACTCTTTGGAGAGATCTCGGGAGACGTGTTAAAGAGTTGGAAGATGAAGCGAAAACAGGATTGATGAAAACATCAATGGTTGTAAAGTCTGTAAAGAGGAGGTATCCTTTCAGACGTCATACGGATCCTCATTAACGCAGGGACGTAGCTGGCGGCCTGCAGCGAGAGCAAGAACCAGTGGGGGTGCTTCCGGGAGAATCCAGGGATCTCAGAGTACTCAAATGACTCAAGAGGTAGGTGGACCTGGTTCTCATGGGAACATACTAAACCGGATAAAGTCCAAACGTTGGAGGCAGATTATGTCTCTTCTATAACAATTGGAAGAAGATTACTTCAGATCTGGTAATTCTGAATAGTATACAAGGATTTTGAATTGAATTCAATCCAAATTATGATTTGCCTGTCCAGCATGTTCCTAGCAGAACTCTCCACTTCTTCGGCATGGACTTGAAGGGCCGAGATGGACTGTTTCCCTGCTGTAATTGTCATATGGTTTGCACAAAAAGAAGTGATGGAGGTTCAAGCTGCTTTTCAAACCCTATATATAAAAGGTGTTATTGAAGAATCAGTCTACCAAATTCACCAATTTGTGTCAAATATATTCCCTCAATCAAAAAAGGATGGAGGATGTAGGATTATTCTAGACTTGACAAGTCTGAATCCTTTTGTTTAATTTAAACATTTTAAAAGGGAGACATTTGTGACTGCCAAACAACTTATTTCAGAAGCATGTCATATGGCAACTATAGATTTAAAAGATACATATTATTCAGTATCTTAAATTTACATGGATGAACCAGTTATGGCAGTTCAAAGCTTTGCCTAATGGGTTAACGTCCGCTCCCAGAATATTCACAAAATTATTAAAACCAATTCTGGGGTTGCTGAGAAGCCAGGGGCATGTACTAATGGCATATTTTGGATGATGTCCTGATTATAGGAAGGACAAAACAGTCAACAGAAGCATCTGTTGCAATTGTGAAATCAACTTTTGAAAGTTTGGGGTTTCTAATTCATCCAAAGAAATCAAGGTTAACACCATGTACCTCGATTGATTATTTGGGGTTCACAATTGATTCAGTCCAAATGAAAATTACTTTGCCCAGTGAAAAAAGGGTGGAGTTGATTAAAGATTGCGGTAATCTGTTAAACGAGCAAAAACCCTCAATCAGACAGGTGGCTCGAGTACTGGGAAAATTAGTAGCAGCATTCCCAGCAGTCCAATACGGACCATTACATTATCAAGAGCTGCAGAGAGTTAAAGAACAGGCACCGAGAATGCATGTTGGTCATTTTGATAGAACCATGCAACTAACAACAAATGCTGTTTCTGATCTGCAGTAGTGGATTCTACATGTCTCAAGCAGTTCCAGCAAAGTGCTGATTGAACAACCTTCCATGATATTACAAACTGATGCCAGTGCACTAGGATGGGGTGCAACTGACTTAGCATCTAGCTGCAGAGGCAGATGGAATCAGGAAGAGTCATTGTTACTGCAGACATGGGGAGTTAACTATTTGGAGTTTTAGGATGTTTCTATGGACTCCAAGGTTATGGTTCTAACACAACTAAAAGGCATGTTCATGTTCAAATTGATAAAACAACAGCAGTTGCCTATATTAATGATATGGATGGAATCAAGTTGGGGTCATGTGACAAAATGGCTGATCAACTTTGGTCTGGGTGTATTGAAAAGAACATTTGGATTTCAGCTATCTATCTACCAGGTAGAATGAACACGATAGCAGACACCAGGTCACGAAAGTTCCATGATAATAAGAATGGATGTTGAATCGAGAGGTATTCAATGATATAGTAATCAGATTTGGAATGCCCGACATTGACTTGTTTGCATCTAGACTGAATCATCAGCTATCGAGATATGTCTAATGGGAATCAGATCCAGGAGCAGTGGTGATTGATGCTTTCTCGCTACATTGGGGTGGTATGTTTTCATATATATTTCCATTTTTGTGCCTCATAAGCCAGTGTTTGCTTAAAATCAGGCAAGATGCTGTTTCAGGGGTATTGGTAGTACCAGATTGGCCTACACAGCCATGGTATCCGTTGATATCAGAATTAACAACACAAATGTTGATGAAAGTTCCAAAAAGGAGTAATTTATTGCTGCACCCTGTAACAGGGGAAGAACATCCATTATATGATCGTTTGGATTTGTTGATTTGCAGGTTTTAAGAAGGCCTTTTTTGGGGCGAGGACTGTCTGAGCGTACTGTGGACATGCTTACGGCAGCCTGGAGGAAGAGCACTCAAAAACAGTACCTTTCTTATATTAAGAAATGGGAAGAGTTCTGTGTACAAAAGAATGTAGAATATAATAATAATAATAATAATAATAATAACTTTTATTTACGGGCGCCTTATACCGAGGTCTCAAGGACACCTTACAGAGACTTGACAAATAAGAAACATATAATCAGAATAAAATAAATTATAAAGACATCATCATTATACAAATTAAGGACAGAATTCATTCCAAAGACACAAAAAAAGAAAATCAGAAACACAATTTGAGGAGAGAGCAGCGGCAGCTAAACCGCGCCAGCGTCCACTCTCCCCTCCGACCGCCATCTTGAACACAGACTAACATAGACAATTACATACAAAAATCATCCCCCCACAATATAGTACTGCAGATATTTCAAATGTTTAGAATTTCTGTCAAAACTTTATTATGATGTAGGTCTGAGTTGTAGTGCAATTAATTCAGCCAGAAGTGCATTGTCCTCATATTTGGTTCTGGATTCAGAAAGAAACAATTGTTTCCAGACTAATGTAAGGAATCTTTAATTCCAAACCACCGAAACCTAGGTAGATGACAATCTGGTATGTAAGTATGGTACTGAAACTACTTCGTGAATGGTCACCAAGTGTGTCTTTACCTTTGGCCAAGCTCAGTATGAAAGTATTCTGGCATGAGTGACAGCACAACGAGTGCAAACACTTGGAAAATTACAAATAGACAGTATGAAAGTAACTGAAGACAAGGTTACATTCTATATCAATGACCTATTAAAGCAAATTAGGCCATGTGTGACAGGATTTAAAATTATGCTAGCAGCATATCCAAATGATCCTTGTCTCTGTGTTAAGACATATTTGTTACAATACATTGAGTTCACAAAGAATTTGAGAAATACGGAAACTGGGTTGTTGATCACACACAAGAAACCACACAAGAGAGTTTCAATACAGACTATTTCCAGATGGATAAAAGAAGTCTTAACAGCTGCTGGTATTAACACTTATGTTTTTACGTCTCACTCGTCTAGGGCAGCAGAAACGTCGGCGGCCAGGGCAAAATACGTCCCCGTCGCCCATATCCTCGCAGTCGCCGGGTGGTCCAATGAGTTGATGTTTCAACATTTTTACCATCTGCCTATTGTTAATGCGGGATTGCTTGCAGAAACTATTTTAAGTTCTGTGTAAATTCCTCTGGTTTAAAGGGGATCTGATTAATTTCATTATTGAAATGAATTACTGCATTTGTGGTACAAATGTTATTATGAATGCATGATTGATTATTCTCGTTCCGAGTCAATCAATGCAGTGAGAAGCCGGGATTGATCTATGGCATGAAATCACAAAGCTTTAAAATCTTCACGTAGTCACTCACGTGACTCCGAAGTAAAATAGTAAGATTAAATGAGAACTTACCTAAGTTTGAAGTTTGATCTTTATTTTATGAGGAGTTACGTAGGTGATTACGTGCCCACCACGACCCTACCCTCTATCATAAAGGTCAGATGGAAGTTCTTGTATTACTCATTTTATTATGAGACTATATTACTTCGGTTGTTGTTTTTTGTGATTTCACACCGCTGCTTTGAAGATTGACACGCAGGCGCACTGGCGGGGTTCTTCACGTAATCACCTACGTAACTCCTCATAAAATAAAGATCAAACTTCAAACTTAGGTAAGTTCTCGTTTAATCTTATTATTATAGGGTGATGGGTTGTATATATGACTTAGAGATACTGTATCGTATATCAGGGGGGTTTCTTTTCTTTTTTCTTTTTCCTCTCTTTTTTTGTATGGCTTTGTAAATATTTGATTAGTGTATAAATGTAAATAATTTGGTGTACATATAGCTGCTGGTGTACATATGGTGTACATACAGCTGCTGGTGTACATATGGTGTACATATAGCTGCTGGTGTACATATTGTGTACATATAGCTGCTGGTGTACATATGGTGTACATACAGCTGCTGGCGTACATATGGTGTACAGATAGCGGCTGGTGTACATATGGTGTACAGATAGCTGTGGTGTAGATATGGTGTACATATAGCTGCTGGTGTACATATGGTGTACATATAGCTGCGGTGTACATATGGTGTACATATAGCTGCTGGTGTACATATGGTGTACATATAGCTGCTAAATCTGTATAAGATCATTATAAACAGTTGAATAAGGGGTGGGAATTAATAAGCTTTGGCTTCTTCCTGCTCCTTTTCGGACACATACGATTTCATTTGTGCCGCAAGGCTCAGTGCTGGGACCCCAGTTATTGACAATAGATATTAACAATGTAGTCAAAGGAATTAAATGTAACATCTCCGTTTGTATATGACACAAAGCTGGGTGGCAGTGTGTGCTGCGAGGAGGATGTTATTAGGCTGCAGGTTGACGGATAGGTTGGGTGAGTGGGCAGATGCATGGAAGATTCAGTATAATGTGGATAAATGTGAGGTTATCCACTTTGGTGGTAAGAACAAGAAGGCAGATACAGCAGGTAGTGAAGAAAGCTAATGGCATATTGGCCTTTATAACAAGAGGATTTCAGTATAGCAGCAAGGGGAGGTCCAACTGCAGTTGTACAGGGCACTGGTGAGACCACACCTGGAGTATTGTGTGCAGTTTTGGTCTCCCTAATTTGAGTAAGGACATTATTCATATAGAGGTAATGCAGCGTAGATTCACCAGCTTAATTCCCGGGATGGCGCGACTGACATATGATGAAAGAATTGATCGACTGGGCTTATATCCACTGGCATTTAGAAGGATTAGAGGGGATCTTATAGATATATATTAAAAAAATATTATTAGAAGTATTTTACATTACAGTAATCTGCAATAACATCAATTTATACAGTTCTTGTACCACTTCTGTTTTTCAACTTTAATAGAAAAAAAGGATAGAAAGAGCTAGCAAAGATAGTCAGTGAGTGGATGAAAGTGGTCCGGGAACACTCTTGTGAACCTAAACCACAAGAAGTAGTTAAGGAAGAAAAGAAAAAAAGAGAAAAAAGAAAATAAGATAGGACAATATGAAAGGGATGTACCTACTTCTTATCTTTACTCACCCCTCGCCAGGTCCTAAAACCATTTATTATCAACATTTTGTTGCACCCTATGTTTGTAATAAGTCGATATATAGAGACCAAATATTTTGGAATTGGTCTTGTTTACCTGCTAGGAGGAATCACATATCTTCTAAATGTAACAATTCCGACATATTAGAAGTCCACATTTTTATTGTTGGCGTAGGAGCATTTTTCCAAAATTTCAATATCATTTTTTTTGCCGTTATTAAACCATAACTAAGAAAACTCCTTTGAAACGCAGTCAGCTCCAAACTTGCTTCTGTTGTTCAAAAAATAATCAGTTCTGCATTCGGTTTCAGTTTTATTTTAAATAATTTAGTGAAAATTTCAAAAATTTCATTCAAAATTTTTTGAACTTTTATACAAAAAACAAAAGAATGTGCTATCGTTGATTCTTGGACTAGGCATTTATCACAGTTAGCAGAGGTATTTGGGTAAAATTTACTTAATTTAGCTTTTGAATAATATAATCTATGTAACATTTTAAATTGAATCAGAGTATGTCTTACGTTAATCGAACATTTATGCACATATAATAGATGTCTATCCCAACTCTCTTTCGAGATTTTTATAGCTAGTTCTTGTTCCCATTTTCTTCTAATCCCGTCTGATGATGGAATTTCTATATTTAAAATGTAATTATATAGAACTGATATTAAATTAGCTGATTCTGCTTTTATATTCATTATCCCATCTAATAGGTCAGGAGACATGTTTTGATATTCTCGTGTATACTTTTTCAAATAGTCACGTAGTTGAAAATATTTGAAATATTGATTACTATTCAAGTTGTATTTAAGTTGTAATTGATGAAATGTTAAAAAACTTCCATTATCATACATATCTCCAAACGTTTTAATTCCATATAATATAACCATATAACCATAACAGCACGGAAACAGGCCATCTCGGCCCTTCAAGTCCGTGCCGAACATTTAATTTTTTTTTAATTATTATTTTTTTATTTTTATTTTTTTAAATTAAAAATAAAATACTTCCCCCTAGTCCCATCTCCTGCACTCAGACCATAACCCTCCATTCCTTTCCCGTCCATATACCCATCCAATCTATTTTTAAAGGATAACATCGAACCTGCCTCCACCACTTCCACTGGAAGCTCATTCCACACAGCTACCACTCTCTGAGTAAAGAAGTTCCCCCTAATGTTCCCCCTAAACTTCTGTCCCTTAATTCTCAAGTCATGTCCCCTTGTTTGAATCTTCCCTACTCTCAATGGGAAAAGCTTATCCACGTCCACTCTGTCTAACCCGCTCATAATTTTAAAGACCTCTATCAAGTCCCCTCTTAACCTTCTGCGCTCCAAAGAATAAAGACCTAACTTGTTCAATTATTCCTATTATTTCACAATTTATAACAGCTCTATCTATCATAGAAGGTTTAAACACAGGGTTATTCATTATAGGTGAAAGAAGTGATAGAATTCTTAATTTTAACGTTAAATTTATTTGTTTCCAAATTCTAATTGTACTATGAATAATTGGATTTTTACTATATATTGTATTCTTCATATAAAATTCTTAAGGGATTGGACAGTCTAGATGCAGGAAAAATGTTCCCGATGTTGGAGGAGTCCAGACCCAGATGTCACAGTTTAAGAATAAGGGGTAGGCCATTTAGGACTGAGATGAGGAAAACCTTTTCCACCCAAAGAGTTGTGAATCTGTGGAATTCTCTCCCACAGAAGGCTGGGGAGGCCAATTCACCAGATGTATTCAAGAGAGTGTTAGTCATAGCTCTTAGGACTAACGGAATCAAGGGAGATGGGGAGAAAGCAAGAACGGGGTACAGATTTTGGATGATCAGCCATGATCATATTGAATGGCGGTGCTGGCTCATGGCCCGAATGGCCTTGTCCTGCGCATATGTTCTATGTTTCTATGTTTCTATTCTGAAAGGGGGAGGTGAGCAGCCAGAGCTCATAGTCCATATTGCTAGCAATGACACAGGTAGGGAGGGAGATGAGGCAGGGAGTGAGACAGGTGGTTAAAAAGTAAACCCAGTCTTATAATCTCACTCTGTGTAAGAAGGAACTGCAGATGCTGGTTTAAACCGAAGGTAGACACAAAATGCTGGAGTAACTCAGCGGGTCAGTATGAAGAAGGGTCTTGACCCGAAACGTCAACCATTCCTTCTCACCGGAGATGCTGCCTGACCCAGCCGCTGAGTTACTCCAGCATTTTGTGTCTGAGGGCGTAGAGAAGATTTACAAGGATGTTGCCAGGACACGAGGGCCTGATCTAGAGGGAGAGGTAAAAACGTTGTTATTTTTATTTCAAATGTTGGACTTTAACGCAGATTCAGTATCCATAATGAATCTCATCTGTAATAAGGTGTCAGAACCAATGAGCTGGAACCAAGGTAAAAAGGTGAATTAACTAAAGAGCAGAAGGATCTCAGACGACAGGTACACAGTACGTTGAGAGTAGCATCACACGGAGATAGGGTGGTCAAAAAGGCTTTTGTCACATTGGCCTTCATCAGTCAGAACATTGAGTCTAGAGATGTCGTGGTCATGTTGCACATGTACAAGACGTTGGTGAGACCACATTTACAGTGTTGTATTCAGTTTTGGACACATTAGTATCGGTAAAATGGTGTCAAGGTGGAAATGCCATAGAGAAGATTCACGAGGATGTTGCCAAGATTTGAGGGCCTGATCTAGAACAGATTCAGCAGGCTAGTGTTTTATATCTTGGTGCACAGGAGGATGAGGGATGATATTGTCAAGGTGACTAAAATATTGAGAGATATAGATAGGGTCGACGCACAGATTAGGGGAATCAAGATCCTGAGGACAACTTTAAGATGGGGGGGAAGATTGAATAGGAACCAGAGGGGTCATTTTCACACAAAGGGTGGCGGGTGTGTGGAACCAGCTGCAAGAGGAGATGGTTCAACCCAGTACCCATATCATCATACGTTGTGGAAACAGGCCCTTCGGCCCAACTTGCCCACGCCGGACAACATGCCCCATCCACTCTAGTCCCACCTGCCTGCATTTGGTCCATATCCCTTCAAACCTATCCTATTCACATACCTATCAAACTGTGTCATAAATGGTAGGTAAGTCCCTGCCTCAACTACCTCCTCTGGCATCTTGTTCCATACATCCACCACCATTTGTGTGAAAAAGGTATCCCTCAGTTTCCTATTAAATATTTTCCCCTTCACCTTAAATCTATGTCCTCTGTACCTCGATTCTTCTATTCAGGGCAAGAGAATCTGTGCTTCTACCCAATATATCCCTCTCATGATCTTATACACTATAAGATCACCCTTCTTCCTTCTGTGCTTCAAGGAATAGGTTCCCTGCCCACTCAACCACTCCCCATAGGCCAGACCCTGGCTGCTGCATCGTTGTAAAATGTCTCTGTAAAGGTTCTAGTTTGGCAACATCTTTCTAATAACACAGTACCCAGAACTGAACACAATACTCCAAATGTGGCCTCACTAAGATCTGATACAACTGCAAGATGACCTCCCAACCTCTACACTCAATACTCTGCCAGGTAAAGGCCAATGTGCCAAAAGCCTTTTTGACCATCCGATCTACAGCAGCTGTGATTCCACCTTCAAGGAACTGTGCACCTGCACTCCAAGATCCCTCTGCTCTACAATTGTACCTAGAGCCCTACCCTTCACTGTGTAGATCCTCCCCATGTTCAACAAGTTTCAACAAGTTTATTTATGGATAACCCCTTGAGATGGACAGTCATCTCGTTTTCGAGGGGGTCCAACATAGAACATACAGCACAAGACATAACATACATAAAGGCTCTCATCGACCCACCTACCCACACACCAAACCCCAAACCCCTCCATCCCCACATGTTATAGTTCCAATAATAACAACAGTATAATGTTAGTCGCTATGCAATACTCTAATACTAGAAACAGGTACATGGTTTTATGAGAAATGGTAAAAGTGTATTTTTAAATAGACGAAATGAACTAATAGTTCTTATGGTACTAGGCAGAGTGTTGCAGTCAGAAGGAGCTTTATATTTAAATGCACGTCTCCCAATTTCTTTGTTCGTTCTTGGAATGAAAAAGAAGGGTTGTTGAATATGTCTTAGTGAATATGAGGGTGTGTATGGTAATAGGTCTTGTTTTAAATAAGAAGGGTAATTAAGATGGATGCATTTAAAGATGAACTGGAACCAGTGGCAGCATCTTCGAGCGTGGGGGGATAACCAGTTTAAAGTTTCGTACATAGAACAGTGGTGAGTTGTATATGGACACCTTAAAATAAATCTGCAAAGACTATTATAAACTACATTAAGGGGTTGAAGATGTATATCAAATGTATTCTGATAGACAATATCAGCATAATCCAGTGTTGGTAGTAGTAGTTGAGAGACAATTATTTTTCTCATCTGAAAGGTGAAACAATTTATATGGCGGTAAAGAATAGCTAGATTACAGCTACGTTTTTTAGTAATCGTCTCACTATGCTGCGTAAATGAAAGCGTTGGGTCAAGCCAAACACCAAGATATTTGAAGTTCAATACTTGTTCTAATGGTGATCCTTCATTAAATGATATAGTCAGATCTACAGAATTACCAAGGCCTTGTCTGGTACCAAATAACATACTACATGATTTATTTTTATTTAAAATTAATTTGTTAAATAATAGCCATTTCTGAACGGAAATAAGATCTGATTGAAGGGTTCTTTCAATTTCAGACTTGTTAGTACTAGATGTATATAGCACCGCATCATCGGCATATAGTTGTATTTGACAGTCAGAACAGATATTGGGGAGGTCGTTTATGAAAATAGAGAAAAGGAGTGGTCCCAAGGACGGACCTTGCGGGACCCCCTTCTCAACAATTAAGAAATTGGATTGACTTCCATTAGACTTCCATGTTAGACTTCCCAAAATGCAAAACATCACAATTCTCTGCATTAAATTCCACCAACAATTCCCCAGCACACTTGGCCATTCGATAAAGATCCTACTGCAATTAATCACAACCATCTTCACTATCTGCAAAACCACCCACTTTTGTATCATCTGCAAACTTGCTAAACTTGCTCTGTAAGTTCTCATCCAAATCATTGATGTAGATGACAAACAGTAACGGGCCCAGCACTGAACACTGAGGCACACCACTAGTCACAGGCCTCCAGTCTGAGAAGCAACCTTCCTTCCACCATCACCCTCTGCTTCCTTCCCTGAAGCCAAATTTCAATCCATTCAGCTATCTCCCCTTGTAACTATATAAAGGTACGAACTAAAAAGTACTATGGCAAACTTTAAGGAACATTTAGACAGGTGCATGGACAGACAGACCGACAGGCCATTTATAGGAATATGGGGATGGGACATGTTGGCCGGTGTGGGCAGGCAGGCAGGCAGGCTGGGCTGAAGATGTTGTGAGACTCTATGTCTCTATGACTCTATAACTGGAGTGTGTGTGTGTGTTTGTACAGATAGTGCAGTAAGATATTCCTCACTTGGCCATGGATCTCTGCGCTGGGATCGTAGAACAGATTCATTTTAAGACAAACCCGGTTAATCACACTTTTTAACATTATTATTACAGCAGTTTGTCCAATGGTCGCACATGGATAGGAAACCTGCAAACATGTCTAATCTTCTACAAGGCAAATGTTGTCAGTGTTGCCACTGGTGAAAATATATCTGGGTAGTGTACGACGGAACTGGCAACTGGTTGTTATTTCAAATGTTTGACTAGAAAGGGTTAACTGAAGTTCAGTTTCCATAATTAATCTCATCTGTAATGAGCACTAACTCCATTTTTGCTGCTCTATCCACGCTGGTAAACACGGCACGTGAAGATGCATTAACTTGTTGTTTTCATCTTAATTAACAGTGGTTAGAAATACTAATTGGCTCTCTCCGGGATACAATGGAAAGAAAAACACATAATGTGGAAAATTAAAGTGTAGCTTCATAACTGAGAAAGAGATAGTTAAGTAATGGTGCTGTATCCTTCGTCTAGTGGGAATATTACTTCCAGCCGGTGAACACAAGGCCAGGCTGTGTTCAATCTGTAGTTTATTTTGTTGCAAACAACTTCAGACCAGTCGACAGGTAGATGTGACTTCAAACCCACAGATCAGGCAGCAAGGTCGGTCTGAGTGTAAATGACCAACTCATCTGCATTGGCTGTCCACACAGCGGTACAGAGAAAGCTGCCACACACACACACAGACTTTATTGATGTGCTTGTTTATCAAGTAATTCAAGAGAGCATATCTCCCATCATGCAGTGTAAAGCTGGTACCGGTAGAAAGTGAAATCCACACTTCAATGAGCAGCAGGGACAGTTATTAAAAATGACCAATGTTTTGGACAGGCAATTCTATGATGTTTTCCTCTTAATTTGCATCTTTGAGAAATGTGGACACTTGTTGATGTTTCATTCATCTGATTCAAGGCCAGAGTTTAGTGGTGACTAAATATCCAAACAGTTGTCAGGTCACCTTTTAAAAGCAGTTTATTTGTAAGTTTTGTACCTGGCGCAAACTTCACACACAGGTTTACCGTGTTTCATAGAGAGGGATAGTGGACTTTAGTTCATCTGAACTATTCCCAATGGCCGGGATCGCATTACCTAGCAATGTTACAAAATTTTGAAATTTTAAAAATAAAGTCTGCAATTTATCCCATCAGATAAAGCATAAAAGGAAGTTTAATTTGACACTTAATTCACTTTCATATCTTCAGTATTTAAAAAGTTATGGCCATTATCATACTCAGAAATTAGCATGTAGTTCCCTATTGCTTTTCCATTGACTTAACACAAAAGCTGTGATCGAGGACAGTTAAAAGCCCATAACTTTTTAAAAATTATGATAACTGAAAGAAATTTTCAGTTATTATAGATTGAAGCATTCTGAAACAAATATGAAACAATCTTACTTCGAAGACATGAAAGTAAAGCATATAATTAGTTAGTTACCTAATTGTAGCTAATTACAAAATTCAATTACTAGATCTAAACATCTATCAATTTCTTAAGAATAGATTAACATTTTGAAATAGCCTAAGTGTCCAAATAACATTCACACAATAATTCACAATATAATATAATTTTTAAATCTAATTTTCATGAATTTACAGGACAAATGGAAGGAATTGAATGTTTAATACCTGTAAATTAATGGGGATTTAATTCATTTTGCGAGTGAGGAATTCTGGAACGCGATCTTTTGGAACGTTGATTTGCGGTGAATTTAACCCCGTATTGGCATGAAAAATACTGCCGTTAATTGGGGGAATAAAATCACCGTGTCGCATGAAAAAATGTGAATTAAAGGCTTCTTAAGAAGCACTTTTATACATTTAAAGAAAGCACTTTCGTTTACCTGTCCCGTGTGTGAAATCCGTCCCCATTATCGGCGTTGACGCTTCAGGAGCTGCTTTTAAAATTACTGTAGCGCTGACATTGACGATTTAATAAAAATAAAAAACACACAAAATGCCGGTAGGAACGATTTTGTCAGCCAAGGCTTGTACTCCAACAAAATATCAACCAGGACAAGGGAGGAGAAACCCGCGTTTTAACCCCGCCCCCCCTTAAAGGCGCCAAAATCGCGCACACGGCCAGTGGCAGAATTACAGCGCGACTGAAGGTAAGTTTTGTAACATACCTACACTACCTGTGCCCCGTGTTCAAGACACAAGAAAGAGGAAGACAGTGCAGATCAGTAGGTGACTCAGGAGCTGGTGCAGGGGGTGGGGGCTTCAGACATAGAGTCATACAGCATGGAAACAGGCCCTCTGGCCCAACTTGTCCATGCCCATGCCCCATACACTCGTACTACCAGCCTGTGTTTGACCCATATCCCTGTATACCTGTCCTATCCATGTACCTGTACACATGAATGTTCAATGTTATCATAGACTTTGTCTTTGGAACTGATGTGTTACAATGCTGGGAGATATATTCTACACTCTGTATCTTGCACTTTGCTCCATCTGTTGTACTCCAGTTTGACTTGATTGTGTTTATGTTCAGTATATCCTTATCTGATTATATAGCATGCCAAACAAAGCTTGACACTGTACCTCGGTACATGGGCAGAGCATTAAATAGGAAAGGTGCATTCATTCTGGTGGGATTCTGTAGGTTTCCCAAAAGCCAGCTGAGGAACAGCAGAGGAACTGTGACAAGTCCCAGATGATGCTTTGCTATGTCATGAGCTCAGTAAATGATAGAGTCGTTGAGAGTGTTGTACAATAGAGCACAGTTGTACGACAGGAAGGTGACATCAGATATACATGTACTGAGATGGACAAGGACTGATTAGGGATAGTCAGCACAGATTTGTACGTGGGAGATCGTGTCTCACCAACCTGATTGAGCTTCTTGAAGATGTGACCAAAAACGTTGATGATGACAGAGCTGTCGATGTTGTATATGTGGATTTGAGCAAAGGTATTTTACAAACATCCACATGGTAAGCTGCTCTGGAAGGTAAGATTGCAAGGGATCCAAGGAGAGATAGCTGAATGGATAGAAACTTGGCTTCATGGAAGGAAGCAGAGGGTGATGGTGGAAGGTTGTTTTTCAGACGGGAGGCCTGTGACTAGTGGTGAGAACATACAAGGCATGAGCTACAAATTTGCAGCTGACACTAAACTGGGTGGTATTGTATATACTGAAAATGTTTGTGAGAAATTTCAGCAAGATCTTGATCGGTTGGGCAGGTGGGCTGAGGAATGTCTGATGGAGTTTAATACAGAGAAATGTGAGATGTTGCATTTTGTGAAGTTTAATAAGGGCAGCACCTACACAGTGAATGGTTGGGCTCTTGGAAGTGCTGTGGAGCAGAGGGATCTACGAGTGCAGTTACATAGTTCCTTGCAAGTGGCACGATGGGTAGATATGGTGATTAAAAAGGCATTTGGCACATTGGCCTGCATCAGAGTATTGTGTAGAAGTTGGGAGGTCATGTTACAGTTGTATAAGACGTTGATGAGAACACAGTTAGAGTATTGTGTTCAGTGTTGGTCACCGTGTTATAGGAAATATGTTGTCCAGCTGGAAATGGTGCAGATAGGTTTTACGAGGCTGTTGCCAGGACACGAGGGCCTGAGCTATAGAGGGAGATTGGGCAGGCTAGGACATTATTCATTGGAGCGCAGGAGGGTGAGGAGTGATCTTATACAGATTTAGAACATCATGAGAGCAACAGATCAGGTAAATACACAGTCTATTGCCCAGATTAGGGAAATCAAGACCAGGGACATAGGTATCAGGTGAGGGGGGAAATATTTAATAGGAACATGAGGAGTGACTATTTACACAAAGGGCGTTGTGTATATGGAACGAACTGCCAGAGGAGGTAGTTGAGGCAGGTCTGGTGGATGAGATATACATGAGATATATCTGTGCAGGTACATGGATAGGATAGGTGTAGAGGGAAATGGGCCAGTTGACATAGTGTAGATGGAAACTTAAAACTCCCCCTAATACCCAAAGACCTGGGATATGGATGCACCACAAAATTTAAAGGTACTATAATTACTCGAAATGCAAGATGCTAAGCAAAAGAGCCTAGGAGGAGTCTCATTCTGCAGTTGGAATATAAGAGGTATTAATGAACCTATTAAAAGGGCTAAGATACTAGATCAGCTGAAATTGTACAACTCTGACATTATCTTTTTACAAGAAACTCATCTAAAATCCCATGATCAACCTAGGTTGAGGGCGAAATGGATAGGTCAAACATACCATTCTTCATTTACCTCGAAATCTAGAGGTACGTCAATTATTATAAGAAAAGGTATACCATTCAAAGCAAAGAATACTATAACAGACATTGAAGGGAGATACTTAATAGTTAATGGAGAAATTCGTGATACTCCAATCACTTTGGTAAATATATACGCGCCTAACTTTGACAACCCTCATTTTTAAAATAAAATTTTGAATAGAATCGCAGAGTCTAACTATCAAAATGTTATAATAGGAGGAGACTTTAACTGTGTTTTAGATCCGTACTTAGATAAATCAAGCAAAAAACTGAGAGGGAATACGAAATCTAAATCTGGTGAATTTTTAAATACTTATATAAACAACACTAATATAGCAGATGTTTGGAGAATTGCTAATCCAACTGGCAGGGAATACTCGTTTTATTCAATGGTACACAAAACATACTCACGTATAGATTATTTCCTGGCGGACACCAAATTAATCCCTCATATTTCTAACCCAACATATCATACAAACTCTATTTCAGATCATTCACCATTAACTTTTTTTTTAAACTGGAAGGGATGTCTAAGAATATATCGTTCTGGAGATTTAACTCTCATATCTTAAAAGATCCACAAGCGAGTATATATTTAAAAGAACAAATGGATGCCTTTTTTGAAATAAATGTCACTCCAGACATATCGCCTACTGTATTATGGGAATCTTTTAAAGCATATATTAGAGGTATTATAATTTTATACCAAGCTTTTCAAAATAAAAAGAATAAGAATGAACAAAAACAACTAGAGGAACTTATCAGACAAATGGATATAGATAATGCTAAAGATCCATCAATAGAAAAACATAATAAAATAATAATTCTGAAATTTAAATTAAATAAACTATTATCAGCCAAACTGATACAACTTTTTCAAATTACAAAACAAGAGTACTTTGAATTTGGGGATAAACCGCATAAACTTCTGGCCCGCCAGCTAAAAAAACGTGAAAAAGAACATACGATCCCAAAGATTAAATCAGATAGAGGGGAGTTACTAACTACACCGAAGGATATTAATAAAAGATTTGCACAATTTTATGAGAATCTGTATACATCTAAAACGACAACTGATTCCTATAAAATTACTGAGTTTCTGGATAACTGTAATCTTCCAAAGTTAGAGGTGAAGGAACAAGAGGAATTGGGAGCACAAATTTCAATTAAGGAATTAGAAGATACAATAAAATCACTAAAGAATGGAAAAACTCCAGGTCCTGATGGATTTACTAATGAATTTTATAAAGATTTCTAATATAAAATTATACCTAGATTACAAAAAATGTACCAACATGCTTTTAAAAAACAAATACTACCTGATACATTAGCTGAATCAACGATTACATTAATACTTAAAAAAAACAAAGATATAGAAGAACCGGGTTCATATAGAGCTATTGCACTGTTAAACACAGATCAAAAAATATTAGCAAAAACATTAGCTAGAAGATTAAGTAAATATATTAGCAAACTAATAAATCCAGATCAGACGGGGTTTATCCCGAAGAGATACTCAGCTAATAATATGAGACGTTTACTCAATATAATGCATTCACATAAATTTGAAGAACAAGAATTATCAATTATTTCGCTGGACGCTGAAAAAGCATTTGATCAAATAGAATGGAATTATATGGATAAAGTATTAGAAAAATTCCAATTGGGAAAGAATTTTATTTTATGGATTAAATTACTATATAATAAACCTACAGCTAGAATATTAACTAATAATATATTATCTTCGAAATTTCAACTATCAAGGGGAAATAGACAAGGGTGCTCATTATCACCACAGTTGTTTGCTCTTATAATTGAACCGTTAGCAGAAAAAATTAGAATACATCCCGATATCCATGGGTATAATACTAAATACTCAAATAATAAAATATCTTTATACGCGGATGATATATTACTGTACATTACAAAACCTCAAATCACTATACCAAATATATTAAACTTAATTGAAGACTTTGGATCTTTTTCTGGATACAGAATAAACTGGAATAAAAGTGAAATTATGTCAATAAAACCGAAAGACTCAACACATCTTTTAAAATTCCCTTTTAAAATAGCTACAGAAAAATTTAAATACCTGGGAATCGAAATTACCAGAACATATCAAGGTATGTTTAAAGCAAATTTTGAGCCTTTACTTAATAAATTAAATACATTAATTAAATTTTGGAAAACGCTCCCGATGTCTTTAATAGGCCGAATAAATGCAATAAAAATGATCTTTCTTCCACAAATTTTATACCTATTTCAATCGATTCCTATATACTTACCAAAGAAGTTTTTTTTTTAAACTGGACTCAGACATTACTAATTTTATATGGGACTATAAATCACATAGAATACAAAGAACACACCTGAACAAACCCAAAGTACTAGGGGGCTTAGCACTGCCTAATTTCATGTATTATTATTGGTCAGTAAATATTAAAAATATGATTCAACTGATGGATAATTTTGCTCAGCAAGTGGATTGGATTGTAATGGAGAGAGAGGACTGCTCCTCTAGAAACATTGGAGCGATCCTCTCACCAACGAAACTGAATAACATAAACTATAATAAGAACCCAATCATACATAGTACAATCAGAATTTGGAAACAAATAAAACAAAATTTAAAATTAAGACATTTTCCACTTTTATCTCCCATAGTTAATAACCCTTCTTTTAATCCCTCTACTACAGATAAAGCCTTCATACAATGGGATAGACTAGGAATTAAAACGTTCGGTGACCTGTATGAAACTGGAAAATTACTATCATTTCAGCAATTACAAATAAAATATAAACTTGGAAATAATCAATATTTTAAATATTTTCAAATATGTGACTATTTGAAAAAATATATAAAAGATCATTATAATAGCCCAGTAGATGTTTTGGATGATGCAATGCAGATAAAAGCTGATTCAGCAAATTCAATATCATATTTGTATAATATTATCTTAAATGTAGAAATACCATCTACGGAAGGTATTAGAAGAGAATGGGAACAAGATTTAGCTATTAAAATCTCAAAGGAAAAGTGGAATGAATACTTATTAAAAGTGCATAAATGTTCGATAAATGTAAGACATACTTTAATACAATTCAAAATTTTACATAGATTATACTATTCTAAAACTAAAATCCATAAAATTTTCCAAAATATATCATCAAACTGTGATAAATGTCAATCTCAAGAAGCTACTATAGTGCATTCATTTGTCTTTTGTACAAAAATTCAAATATTTTGGATTGACATTTTTGAAATCTTTACAAAATTATTTAAAATAAATCTGATACCCAAAGCAGAATGGATTATCTTCGGAATAACGGAAGATAGTCCAGAACTAAATGTGTTTCAAAAATAACTAATAGGCTATGGGTTAATAACTGGAAAAAAGTTAATCCTAAAATTTTGGAAAAATGCTCCAATACCAACTATAAACATGTGGATTTCAAATATGTTTGAAACATTACACCTAGAAGAGATAAGACTCCTCCTGGCAGGTAAACCAGACCACTTCCATCTGACTTGGTCGCCATTTATAGAATTATTACAAATATAGGGTGCAAAGGTACTTAAAAAAAACTGAGGTCCGGTAGGGGGGGGATGAAAATTGGAGATTTGGTATGTCCGATTTGCGGGATGCTGATAAAAAAGGTATTTGTTGTTCTCTTTTTCCTTTCTCATTTTCTTCTTCTTTTCTAGGGTCTACTTCTTAACTCTTTTTCTTATAGGGTCTTTGTTCTTTCTTGTTGTCACGTTTTTTTGTTTTTTTTTAACACTTTCACCTTTTCCTTCACTTTCCTCTTTCTCTTAATCTTATCCTCTCCCTTTATCAATGTAAACAAACAAACGGAGTACATTAATTGTAATAAAATATATGTGACGAGTACTAATGGATGTGGTTGTAACGTAATGTGCTTCTAATAAATAAAATAAAAAATAAAAAAGACATAGTGTAGATGGAGCATGTTGTTTGGAGTGGGCAAGTTGGGTCGTAGGGCCTGTTTCCATGCTGTATGACTCCATGCCCATTGACCATTAAGCATCTGCTTATCAACCACACCCCCTTCACCTGTATCCACCCACCACTCACCAAGATTTGTCCTGACCCTCTCTCCACCTTTCTCATCCCCCCCCCAACACAATCAGTTTGAAGAAGGGTCCCAACCAAAACACCACATATCCATGTTCTCCAGAGATGCTGCCTGACGCGCTGAGATACTCCAGCACTGTGTATTTATTTTGAACCAGCATCTGTAGTTCTTGTATCTCCTGGTTACTGTAAAAGGTTTAAGGAACATCGCTCGATATGTTTGCATCAGACAGAATCCCAGTGCACATGTTCATAATACATTGTTCATAAATTTAATTCCAATAAAGATAGATATCTCTATTGAGGGTGTAGTTTACCATTACTACACATTGACCCCGGTTCCATCCACTCTTCGGGTGCTGTCTATGTGGAGTTTGTATGTTCTTCCCGTGTTGTGTGGGTTTTCTCCGGGTGCTCCAGTTTCTCCACCAGACAGAGGGTGGTGGGTAGATGGAACAAGCTGCCATAGGAGGTAGTTAAGGCAAGTACTATATCAACAGTTGAAGTACATTTGGACAAGGATACGAACAGGAGAGTGTGAGAGGGACATGGGCCAAACACGGGCAGGTGGGACTAGTGTAGATGGGGCATCTTGGTCAGAATGGGCAAGTTGGGCCGAAGGGTCTATTTCCGTGCTGTGTGACTCTATGCAAGGTTCCCTACAAGTGGCGAGTCAGGTGGACAGGGTGGTGAAGAAGACACTTGCCTTCATGGGCAAGCGGACTGAGCGCAAAGGTTGGGGCATCGTCATACATCTGTACAACTCGTTGGTAAGACCACACTTGGAGTACTGTGCACAACTCTGGTCACCAAGGCACAGAAAGGATGCCATTGTATTGGAAATGCTACAAACCAGATTCACCAGGAATGTTACCTGGGCTGGCAGACTTGATATGGGGAGAGGTTGGATAATCTGGGGCCTTTTCCTTTGGAGAGTGGGAGGATGAGGTGTGACCTTATTGAGGTGTACAAGTTCACGAGGAGCATGATTTAAACTACCATTCACAAGTAAGGTATGTGCCGTAATAAGCACCGGGCAGTGGCTCTGACATCCACCATCATGAAGTGCTTTGAGAGACTGGTGTTGGAGCATATTAACTCCAGTATCCCAGCCAGCCTTGATCCATTACAGTTTGCTCATCAACGCAGCCGGTCTCCATCAGCGACCATCTCCCGGCCCTAAACCCATCTCTGGAATACATAGACAACAAGGTGGCATAGAAACATAGGAAATAGGTGCAGGAGTAGGCCATACGGCACTTCCAGCCTGCACCGCCATGCAAAATGATCATGGCTGATCATCCACAATCAGTACCTCATTCCTAATTTCTCCCCATATGCCTTGATTCCGTTAGCCCTAAGAGCAAAACCTAACTCTCTCTTGAAAACATCCAGGGACTTGCCCTCCACTGACTTCTGTGGCAGTGAATTCCACAGATTCACAACACTGTGTGAAAACATTTTTCCTCACCTTAGTCCTAAATATCCTATCCCTTATTTTTATTCCTAACCCTTATTCTTAGCCCTTATTCATAAACTGTACCCCTGGTTCCGGACACACCCAACATCGGGAACGTTTTCCCTGTATCTAGCCTGTGCAACCCCTTAATGTTATATGTTTCTGTAAGATCCCCTCTCATCCGTCTAAATTCCAGTGAATATCCAATCCAATCCAATCCAACTTTATTTGTTAAGCACTTTAAAACAACCAATGTTGACCAAAGTGCTGTACAGAAGACTAAACAAGACATCATAAACAGACAACATAACAGAACATAACATTACAGCTCACATGAGATGCAAAAATTACATATGAAATACAAGTAAATTAAAAGACATAAAACATGAGTAAAAATAATTGCCACGCAATAAAAGCAATCAAAAAAGAAATTAAATCAAGTAAATAAAGTCAATAAAGTCGACATCTTACTGGGTATCAAAGGCCACGGAGAAGAGATGGGTTTTAAGAAGTGATTTAAAAACAGACAGTGAAGAGGCCTGTTTAATGTGGAGAGGCAGATCGTCCTATAATTTGGGTGCCGACACAACAGAGGCACGGTCCCCTCTGAGCTTCACCTTAGTTTTACGCCCACTCAGGAGCAGCTGATTTTCTGACCTGAGAGAGCGGGCGGGTGTATACGGGTGTAGAAGCTCAGATAGGTAGGGCGGGGCAAGACCATTCAGGGATTTAAAAACAAATAAAATAATTTTAAAATGGATTTAAAACTGAATAGGCAACCAGTGGAGTGAGGCCAAAATGTGCGAAATGTGCTCATGTTTATGTGTGCCAGTTAAAAGACGTACAGCTGCATTCTGTACCATCTGGAGACGGGCGATGGAGGACCCACTAACCCCCACATACAGTGCATTGCAGTAATCCAGCCGAGTGGTAACAAAGGCGTGGATTACCGTCTCAAAGTGCTGCCTTGACAGAATTGGCTTTATTTTGGCCAGTTGCTTCAAATGGAAAAAGCTTGATTTAACAACACCCTTGATTTGACTGTCAAATTTAAGCTCAGGGTCCACTTTAACCCCTAGATTTGTGATGCTTGGTTTGATATACTTGGCCAGGGAGCCCAGATCTACAGGGGGGGCCCCAGTGGTGCCACCAAAAATCATTACTTCCGTCTTTTTATCATTAGATTTTAAAAAGTTCAGAGCCATCCAGGCCGTTATGTCGTTGAGACACTCAAGTAACAGTCCGACAGAGTGTTCATCCTTCTTTTTAAGAGGCACATAAACCTGACTGTCGTCTGCATAAAAGTGGAATGAAATTCCGTGGTTCCTAAGTATGGAACCAAGTGGGAGCAAATAGAGAGAAAAGAGGAGAGGGCCAAGAACTGAGCCCTGTGGGACCCCACACGAGAGAGGAGCAGAGGAGGTTCGTACCCATCAACCCGTCGGCCCATTCTTTCATCATTTGTCAGTCCCGCCATCCAGGGAATTAACCTGGTGACCCTACCCTGCACTCCCTCAATGGCAAGAATTGGTACGTTAGGAATTGTCCCACGTTAGACTCCTATCTATCCGCTATAGCTCCACCTTCAACACCATAATCCCATCCAAAATGATCTCCAAGCTGCTGGAACTAGGAATCAGCTCCACCCTCTACCACTGGATCTGCAACTTTCTGTCCCTTCCAATCGGTGAAGATAGGTGACAGCATCTCATCCACAATAATCATCAACACTGGTGCCCCGCAAGGATGCGTTCTCAGTCCTCTAATACACTCCCTATACACATGACACCAAGACCAAATGTGGATCTAATTCCATCTACAAGTCTGCAAACGACAACACTGTGGTGGGATGGGTCACGACCAATAACGGGATGGAGTACAGGAAGGATATGTCATAAGGTCATCAGTGATAGCAGTAGAATTAGGCCATTCGGCCCATCAAGTCAACTCTGCCATTCAATCATGTCTGATCTATCTCTCCCTCCTTGCCCCATTCTCCAGCCTTCTCCCCATAACGTCTGGCACCTGTACTAATCAAGAATCTGTCTATCTCTGCCTTAGTAATATCCACTAACATGGCCTCTAGTGTGGAAAAGAACTCCACAATTTCACAACCCTCTGACTAAAAATATTTCTCATTTATTTCCTAAAAATTCACTACCATTCACTGTGTAGATCCTCCCCATGTTAGACTTCCCAAAATGCAATACCTCACAATTCTCTGCATTAAATTCCATCCACCATTCCCCAGCACACTTGGCCAATCGATCCAGATCCTACTGCAATTAATCACAACCATCTTCACTATCTGCAAAACCACCCACTTTTGTATCATCTGCAAACTTGCTAAACTTGCTCTGTAAGTTCTCATCCAAATCATTGATGTAGATGACAAACTAACGGGCCCAGCACTGAACACTGAGGCACACCACTAGTCACAGGGCTCCAGTCTGAGAAGCAACCTTCCTTCCACCACCACCCTCTGCTTCCTTCCCTGAAGCCAAATTTCAATCCATTCAGCTATCTCTCCTTGTAACTATATAAAGGTACGAACTAAAAAGTACTATGGCAAACTTTAAGGAACATTTAGACAGGTGCATGGACAGACAGACCGACAGGCCATTTATAGGAATATGGGGATGGGACATGTTGGCTGGTGTGGGCAGGCAGGCAGGCAGGCTGGGCTGAAGATGCTGTGAGACCCTATGTCTCTATGACTCTATAACTGGAGGGTGTGTGTCTGTACAAATAGTGCAGTAAGATATTCCTCACTTGGCCATGGATCTCTGTGCTGGGATCGTAGAACAGATTCATTTTAAGACAAACCCGGTTCATCACACTTTTTAACATTATTATTACAGCAGTTTGTCCAATGGTCACACATGGATAGGTAACCTGCAAACATGTCCAATCTTCAAGGCAAATGTTGTCAGTGTTGCCACTGGTGAAAATATATCTGGGTAGTGTGCGACGGAACTGGCAACTGGGTGTTATTTCAAATGTTTGACTAGAAAGGGTTAACTGAAGTTCAGTATCCACAATTAATCTCATCTGTAATGACCACTAACTCCATCTTGCTGCTCTATCCACGCTGGTAAACACGGCACATGAAGATGCATTAACTTGTTGTTTTCATCTTAATTAACAGTGGTTAGAAATACTAATTGCCTCTCTCCGGGATACAATGGAGTGAAAAACACATAATGTGGAAAATTAAAGTTCAGAACTGAGAATGGGGCAGTTACGTAACGGTGCTGTATCCTTCGTCCAGTGGGAATATTTGTTCCAGCCGGTGAACACTAGCTGTGGGTCTGTTCAATCTGCAGTATATTTTGTCATGAACTACTTCAGACCAGTCGACAGGTAGATGTGAATTCAAACCCACAGATCAGACAGCAAGGTCGGTCTGAATGTAAATGACCAACTCATCCGTCTGGGCTGTCCACAGGGGTTTAGAAACATAGACATATAGATAATAGGTGCAGGAGTAGGCCATTCGGCCCTTCGTGCCATTCTACATGGTCATGGCTGATCATCCTCAATCAATACCCCGTTCCTGCTTTCTCAAAATATCTTTTGATTCCGTTAGCCCAAAGAGCTATATCTAACATAGATTTAAAACAATTCTGGAGAAACTCAGCGGGTGAGGCAGCATCTATGGAGAGAAGGAATATGCGACGTTTCAGGTCGAGACCCTTCTTCAGACTCTCACTCCTACTTGAAAACATCCAATGAATTGGCCTCCACTACCTTCTGTGGCAGATAATTCCACAGATTCACAACTCGCTGGATGAAAAATACTTTCCTCACCTCAGTCTGAAATGGCCGAACCCTTATTGTTAAACTGCGACCCCTGTTTCTGGACTCCCCCAACATCGTGAACAGTTCTTGCCTGTCCAATCCCTTAAGAATTGAATGTTTCTATATGATGCCCTGTCATACTTCAAAGTGAATTTAGAGAGAGCTCTTGCACACTCAGTCTGTATTTCTGTGCCTATTTATCAATTAATTCAAAAGAGCATTTCTCCGTTACTGCTTTGTATACCTGGTACACGTGGAAACTGAAAGGCACGTCAATAATCAGTGACATATTAAAATGACCAACGTATATGACAGACAGTTATATCATTTTGTTGTTTAATTTGCAGCTTTGAGAAAATTGGGCAGCTAATGCTGTTGAATTCCTTGGATTTCCAGGCTAGAATTTAGTTTCAGGACAGTGAAGCACCTGTTGGACACTTGGGAGGGAGATGAACGATGAGCCTCCGTTGTTAGTGACAGCACCACCCAATACAGTATCGCCACTGTTGTGTAGTCAGTGATGTGTCTGCAATGTGGCTCCAACTGGGGAGGTCGATGACAGACAGAGCACACTAGAGTTTACAGAACCGCTGATTCCAGTGGTGTGTGAAATGGGCACGGAAACAGCATGGAAACATGCCCTTCGGCCCGACGTCCATGCAGACCAAAATGCCTATCTAGGGTGATCTCATTCACTTGTATTTGACCCATTTCCTTACATTCCTATCCGAGACAAACGGCCGTCAAAATGCTGTTTATTTGCGGTGATGGTATCTGCCCCACCTCCTCATGTAAAGATTGCTCCACCTTTGGTATGGAATACCTGCCCGTCAGAATTCCCTTCAATCTTTCCCCTTTCTATTATACCTGGTCTCTGTGTTTAGATTCTCCCAGCCTGAGAAATACCCGTGACCATCCACTCAATCCTGCTATAGTTGACATAATTTTACAAGCCTCAGTAAGGTCGCCCCGCTGTAGTCTTGCTCCAAAGACACACGATTTTTTCCAATCCCACCCTATCGATTCTGTCTTCTATCAAGATTATGTTTCTGTTTAATCTTTATCTAGTTATGTATCTTGATGCTTTATTTGTATCATTGTACAACAACTCAAATGTCACTGTACCTCAGTACACGTGACAATAAAGGACCATTCGACTAACGCTGTCCATTCCTGAAAACATCCTGGTGAATCTGGTCTGCACTGCCTCTGGCAATAGGACATCATTTCTATGATATGCTGACCAGAACTACACAAAAGGGGCTGGCAGATATTTGAAGTACAACTGAGGAGAGCGAGTGCTACACTTGGAGGAACAGTGAAGTCTAGATTGGTCATTATTTGGATGTTCAGCTGTGGTGCAAGTGTGTTGAGAATCAGACACAGATGGGAAGTGACACCATCAGTGAGTCCAGAGGTGTCAGTACCGATGAGCTGCAACCAAGACAGAAAGGTGAATAAAATATAGAGCAGAGGGATCTATGACGACAGGTACATAGTGTGTTTAAAGTAACATCACACGGAGATAGGGTGGTTTAAAAGGCTTTTGTCACATTGGCCTTCATCAGACAGAACATTGAGTCTGGATGTTTGCAGGTCATGTTGCACATGTACAAGACGTTGGTGAGACCACATTTACAGTGTTGTGTTCAGTTTTGGACACATTGGTATCGGTAAAATGGTGTCAAGGTGGAAATGCCGTAGAGAAGATTCACGAGGATGTTGGCAAGAATCGAGTGCCTGATCTAGAGGGACAGATTCAGCAGCCTAGTGCTTTATTCCTTGGGGCACAGGGGGATGAGGGATGATCTTTCAAGGTGACTTCTTCTTGTGTATGGTGTACACAGCCTAAAGTTGTAGGACAACTTGTTCTATTTGATCGTATTTGTTTGTACAAACTGTTGTCAGATCACCGTTTAAATCAGTTTATTTGTTAATGCTGTACCTGGTACAAACTTCAAACACAGGTTTACCCTGTTTCACAGAGAGAGAGAGGGAGAGGGGGGGGTAGAGAGAGAAGTGGGGGGAGAGAGGTGGGATAGAGGGGGGAGATAGGGAGAGGGGGGATTGATTTATTTCAATCAATACCGATATACCTAACTACATTTTTTTCAAATATCTTGATTCTCTGATTACAAACTTTATCTGGGATTATAAAACACATAGAATTCACAAACGACATCTATGTAAACCCAAAGAAACGGGCGGATTATGAACCAAGATGGCGGCACGACCGGTGTTTGCAGCGGCCTCTCTCAGTGGAAATTCAGTGTTTTCGCGTGTTAGTGGAGCGAGTGGGGTGACTGGAGTATGTGTGTTGAGAGAGTGTATGTATGTGTGGCAGTATGAGCGACAGTTTCTGTTGGACACCCACAACAAAGCTTCTTGTTGTAACAAA
>JAXLNO010000411.1:0-5000 GCA_038087875.1 Malacoraja senta | reverse complement strand
CATTCTTCTAAACTCCAGCGAGTGCAGGCCCAGTGCCGACAAACGCTCATCATAGGTTAACCTACTCATTCCTGGGATCATTGTTGTAAACCTCCTCTGGAACCTCTCCAGAGCCAGCCTATCCTTCCTCAGATATGGTGTCCACAATACGATGATACGAATAGTTTTTGTTCCGGTGACAATTTGAAGCAGCTTTTGGAGGTCATCACATCAGAAATGAATAAATTAAAACAGTGGTTTGATGTCAACAAATTGTCTTTAACTTAAGCAAAACAAAGATGATGCTATTTGGAAAACATAAAACAACCCCTCAAGTACAATTGAAAATAGATAACATAAGTATAGAAAGAGTATATGAAAATAGATTTCTTGGTGTGATCTTAGACCAAAAAATCTGCTGGAAACCACATATAAACCACGTCAAAGCAAAACTGGCAAAGTCTATAGCAATATTGGGAATATCAAGACACATTATGGACCATAAATCATTACATACTCTGTATAATACACTCATATTGCCCATATCTGTGTTACTGTGTGGAGATATGGGGTAACACCTACAAAACCAACCTACAGCCGTTATGTACATTACAAAAAAGAGCAATAAGAATTATCAATAACGTTGGATATCTTGAACATACCAAGTTATTATTCTTAAAGTCACACACACTGAAGTTCACCAGATCTGGTTAAATTTAAAACTGCACAAATCATGTACAAAGCAAGAAATAATTTACTTCCAGGAAATATACAAAAACTGTTTATGGAAAGACAGGGTGGGTATAATTTGAGAGGGGAACTTAATTTATAAAAACTCAATGTCAGAACAACTCTTAAAAGTATGTACATTAGCAATCTGTTGGGTGAATTTGTGGAATGGTTTGGAACAGGAGATAAAACTTAGCACAAACATGATTCACTTTAAACAGATGTACAAAAACACTTTGTTAAAGGATATTGGATGAGGATAGGTGATTGTGAGTGGGATATTTGTTATACTGATTGTATTGGGAAGGGTGATTATAGGGTGATGGGTTGTATATATGACTAAGAGATACTGTATCGTATATCAGGGGGGTTTCTTTTATTGTGTTCTCTCTTTTTTTGTATGGCTTTTCTAAATATTACATTAGTGTATAAATGTAAATAATTTGGTGTACATATAGCTGCTGGTGTACATATGGTGTACATATAGCTGTGGTGTACATATGGTGTACATATAGCTGTGGTGTACATATGGTGTACATATAGCTGCTGGTGTACATATGGTGTACATATAGCTGCTGGTGTACATATGGTGTACATATAGTTGCTGGTGTACATATGGTGTATATATAGCTGCTGGTGTACATATGGTGTACATCTAGCTTGTGGTGTAAATATGGTGTACATATAGCTGCTGGTGTACATATGGTGTACATATAGCTGCTGGTGTACATATAGCTGCTAAATCTGTATAGGATCATTATAAACAGTTGAATAAGGGGTGGGAATTAATAAGCTTTGGCTTCTTCCTGCTCCTATTCGGACACATACGATTTCATTTATTTATAGATATTGTTTATGACACTTTATAAATATTCATATTTTGTTTTTTTCTGTGCTGTTTCACACTTGCTTTTTATTCTTTTATTCTGTTTGAAATAAAGAATTACATAAAATAAATAAAATACAAGTTGCTCAAATAGTGATGGGGACTCTGCTGCTTTCTGCGGCCATGGGCGAGACTACAGTACGATGTGTTGCCTATCTGGTGCCAGATCTGAGCGGACACAGGACATTGGGTACTTTTCATAATGACAGGCAGTGACTAGCGGAGTGCCGCAAGGCTCAGTGCTGGGACCCCAGTTATTGACAATAGATATTAACAATGTAGTCAAAGGAATTAAATGCAACATCTCCGTTTGTATATGACACAAAGCTGGGTGGCAGTGTGTGCTGCGAGGAGGATGCTATGAGGCTGCAGGTTGACGGATAGGCTGGGTGAGTGGGCAGATGCATGGAAGATTCAGTATAATGTGGATAAATGTGAGGTTATCCACTTTGTTGGTAAGAACAAGAAGGCAGATACAGCAGGCAGTGAAGAAAGCTAATGGCATGTTGGCCTTCATAACAAGAGGATTTCAGTATAGGAGCAAGGAGGTCCAACTGCAGTTGTACAGGGCACTGGTGAGACCACACCGGGAGTATTGTGTGCAGTTTTGGTCTCCCTAATTTGAGTAAGGACATTATTGCTATAGAGGGAATGCAGCGTAGATTCACCAGCTTAATTCCCGGGATGGCGCGACGGACATAAGATGAAAGAATTGATCGACTGGGCTTATATCCACTGGCATTTAGAAGGATTAGAGTGGATCTTATAGATAAATATAAAATTCTTAAGGGATTGGACAGTCTGGATGCAGGAAAAATGTTCCCGATGTTGGAGGAGTCCAGACCCAAAGGTCACAGTTTAAGAATAAGGGGTAGGCCATTTAGGACTGAGATGAGGAAAACCTTTTCCACCCAAAGAGTTGTGAATCTGTGGAATTCTCTCCCACAGAAGGTTGGGGAGGCCAATTCACCAGATGTTTTCAAGAGAGTGTTAGTCATAGCTCTTAGGGCTAACAGAATCAAGGGAGATGGGGAGAAAGCAAGAACGGGGTACAGATTTTGGATGATCAGCCATGATCATATTGAATGGCGGTGCTGGTTCAAGGGCCGAATGGCCTTATCCTGCGCGTATGTTCTATGTTTCTATGTTTCTATTCTGCAAAGGGGGAGGTGAGCAGCCAGAGCTCATAGTCCGTATTGCTAGCAATGATACAGATAGGGAGGGAGATGAGGCAGGAGTGAGACAGGTGGTTAAAAAGTAACTCCAGTCTTATAATCTCACTCTGTGTAAGAAGGAACTGCAGATGCTGGTTTAAACCGAAGGTAGATCCAAAATTGCTGGAGTAACACAGCGGGTCAGTATGAAGAAGGGTCTCGACCCTAAACGTCAGCCATTCCTTCTCACCAGAGATGCTGCCTGACCCACCGCCTGAGTTACTCCAGCATTTTGTGTCTGAGGGCGTAGAGAAGATTTACGAGGATGTTGCCAGGACACGAGGGCCTGATCTAGAGGGAGAGGTAAAAACGTTGTTATTTTTATTTCAAATGTTGGACTTTAAAGGGTTAACGCAGGTTCAGTATCCATAATGAATCTCATCTGTAATAAGGTGTCAGAACCAATGAGCTGGAACCAAGGTAAAAAGGTGAATTAACTAAAGACAGAGTGATCTCAGACGACAGGTACACAATACGTTGAGAGTAGCATCACACGGAGATAGGGTGGTCAAAAAGGCTTTTGTCACATAGGCCTTCATCAGTCAGAACATTGAGTCTAGAGATGTCGTGGTCATGTTACACATGTACAAGACGTTGGTGAGACCACATTTACAGTGTTGTGTTCAGTTTTGGACACATTAGTATCGGTAAAATGGTGTCAAGGTGGAAATGCCATAGAGAAGATTCACGAGGATGTTGCCAAGACTTGAGGGCCTGAACTAGAAAAGATTCAGCAGGCTAGTGTTTTATTTCTTGGTGCACAGGAGGATGAGGGATGATATTTTCAAGGTGACTAAAATATTGAGAGATATAGATAGGGTCGACGCACAGATTAGGGGAATCAAGATCCTGAGGACAACTTAGGATGGGGGGAAGATTGAATAGGAACCAGAGGGGTGAATAGGAACCAGAGGGGTCACTTTCACACAAAGGGTGGTGGGTGTGTGGAACCAGCTGCAAGAGGAGATAGTTCAACCCAGTACCCATATCATCATACGGTGTGGAGACAGGCCCTTTGGCCCAACTTGCCCACACCGGACAACATGCCCCATTCACTCTAGTCCCACCTGCCTGCAGTTGGTCCAAATCCCTTCAAACCTATCCTATTCACATACCTATCAAACTGTGTCATAAATGGTAGGTAAGTCCCTGTCTCAACTACCTCCTCTGGCATCTTGTTCCATACATCCACCACCATTTGTGTGAAAAAGGTATCCCTCAGATACCTATTAAATATTTTCCCCCTTCACCTTAAACCTATGTCCTCTGTACCTCGATTCTTCTATTCAGGGCAAGAGAATCTGTGCTTCTACCCAATATATCCCTCTCATGATCTTATACACCTCTATAAGATTACCCTTCTTCCTTCTGTGCTTCAAGGAATATGTTCCCTGCCCACTCAACCACTCCCCATAGGCCAGACCCTGGCTGCTGCATCCTTGTAAAATGTCTCTGTAAAGGTTCTAGTTTGGCAACATCTTTCTAATAACACAGTACCTAGAACTGAACTCAATACTCCCAAATGTGGCCTCACTAAGGTCTGATACAACTGCAAGATGACCTCCCAACCTCTATACTCAATACTCTGCCAGGTAAAGGCCAATGTGCCAAAAGCCTTTTTGACCATCCGATCTACAGTAACTGTGATTCCACCTTCAAGGAACTGTGCATCTGCACTCCAATATCCCTCTCCCCTGCTCCCCCCCCACCCCCCCCCACCCCCCCCCCCCCCCCCCACACCCCCCCCCCCCCCACCCCCCCCCCCCCCCCCCCCCCCCCCCCCCCCCACCCCCCCCCCCCCCCCCCCCCCCCCCCCCCCCCCCCCCCTCCCCCCACCCCCCCCCCTCCTCCCCCCCCCCCCCCCCACCCCCCTCCCCCCCTCCCCCCCCCCCCTCCCCCCCACCCCCCCCCCACCCCCCCCCCCCCCCCCCCCCCCCCCCCCCCCCCCCCCCCCCCCCCCCCCCCCCCCCCCCCCCCCCCCACCCCCCCCCCCCCCCACCCCCCCCCCCCCCCCCCCCCCACCCCCCCCCCCCCCCCCACCCCCCCCCCCCCCCTCCCCCCCCCCCCCCCCCCCCCACCCCACCCCCCCCCCCCCCCCCCCCCCCCCCCCCCCCCCCCCCCCCCCCCCCCCCCCCCCCCCCCACCCCACCCCCCCCCCACCCCCCCCCCCACCCCACCCCCACCACCCCCCC
>JAXLNO010000410.1:0-15064 GCA_038087875.1 Malacoraja senta | reverse complement strand
CTCAGTCCGCCTTAACCTGCCTGATCTCCCGGTGGCTCAGCACTTCAACTCCCCCTCCCATTCCCAATCCGACCTTTCTGTCCTTGGCCTCCACCATTGTCAGAGGGAGGCCCAGCGCAAATTGGAGGAACAGCACCTCATATTTTGCTTGGGTAGTTTACACCCCAGCGGTATGAACATTAACTTCTCTAACTTCAGATAGCCCTTGTTTTCCCTCTCCATCCCCTTCCCCTCCCAAGTTCTCCCATTAGTCTTACTGTCTCCGACTACATTCTATCTTAATACCGCCCCCTCCCCAGACATCAGTCTGAAGAAGGGTCTCGACCCGAAACGTCGCCCATTCCTTCTATTCAGAGATGCTGCCTCACCCGCTGAGTTACTCCAGCATTTTGTGTCTACCTTCGATTTAAACCAGCATCTGCAGTTCTTTCTTACACATAAGGATTTCATTGTTCTACCTGGGACATTTGACAACAAAACACTCTTGACTCTTGTGCTTTTTGCAGCATCGGTCTTTGCCCTACCATGCAACACTGAGGGTGCGATGTATCATTGGAGGTGCCGACTTGCGAATGAGATGTGAAATCAGGGGTCACCGCTTGGTTACCACGTCCCTCAGCAGTAGTGGTGGAGGAGACGGGCAATCTCACAAGGCCCAGGCCTATGTCCATCCCTCATTGAATACTTGAGATATAAACAGACGATCTAGGCCCTGTCTTATTTTTATTGTGCAGGAAGGAACTGCAGATGCTGGCTCAAACCGAAGATAAGACCCGAGACCCGAAACGTCACCCATTCCTTCTCTCCCGAGATGCCGCCTGTCCCGCTGAGTTACTCCAGATTTTTGTGCCTATCTTCGTCTTATTTTTAATTTTTGTTTGTTTTTTCCGGGTGCGTTGTGCGTGAGACTTGGCCATTACTTTTCCGCTGTTACACCAGCTGTACTTCAGGAGTGTTTTGTTGGCTATAAAGAGCCTCGAAGCATCCTTTCTTTGTTCTTGCTCTGCTCTCAAATTGTCAGTTAACCATCTGTTCCAGGCCATTCCCGAATTTACGATCCACATCGCTATTCTCCTCCTCTGTACTTTATGATCGTTCATTGACGATATCTTCCAGTTCTGACGAGGCTGTTTCCTTTGAACAGCTCACTTCTCACTCCTCCCTCTAGACGCTGTGGGTGGGTGGTGCCAACTTAGTTCAGCTTAGTTTGGAGACGCAGCGCGAAAACGGGCCCATCGGCCCACCGAGTCCGCGCCGACCAGCGATCCCTGCACGCTGACACTATCCTGCACAGCAACTAGGGACAATTTGCAATTATACCAAGCCAATTAACCTGCAAACCTGTACCTCTTTGGAGAGTGGGAGGAAACCGGAGATCTCGGAGAAAACCCACGCAGGTTACGGGGAGAAGGTACAAGCTTCAAGGGATATGGGCAGAAGGCAGGAACGGGGTACTGATTCTGGACGATCAGCCATGATCACATTGAATGGCAGTGCTGGCTCGAAGGGCCGAATGGCCTACTCCTGCACCGATTGTCTATTGTCTAACTCCATACAGACAGCACCCGTAGTCAGGATCGAACCCAGGTCTCTGGCGCTGTAAGGCAGCAACTCTACCCGCTGCGCCACCGTGCCATCCTTAATGTTTTAAAGAAGGAACTGCAGATGCTGGAAAATCGAAGGTACACAAAAATGCTGGAGAAACTCAGCGGGTGCAGCAGCATCTATGGAGCGAAGGAAATAGGCAACGTTTCGGGCCGAAACCCTTCTTCAGACTGTTAGGGGGTGGGGAGAAGAAAGGATAAAAGGAAAAAAGGCGGAGGAGGAGCCCGAGGGCTGGGGGAGGGGAGGAGACAACCAGAGGGCTGATGAAGGGGAGGGGACAGCAAGGGCTAGCAGAATTGGGAGAATTCAATGTTCAAGCCCCCAGGATGTAGACTGCCCAAGCGGAATATGAGGTGCATTTCCTCCAATTTCCGGTGTTGCTCGCTGTGGCCATGGAGAAGACCCAGGACAGAGAGGTCAGATACGGAATGGGAGGGGGAGTTGAAGTGCTGAGCCACCGGGAGGTCAGGTAGGTAATTGCGGACCGACCGGAGGTGTTCGGCGAAACGATCGCCAAGCCTCCGCTTGGTCTCACCGATGTAGATCAGCTGGCATCTAGAGCAGCGGATGCAATAGATGAGGTTGGAGGAGATGCAGGTGAACCTCTGTCGCACGTGGAACGACTGCTTAGGTCCTTGAATGGAGTGGAGGGGGGAGGTGAAGGGACAAGTGTTGCATCTCTTGCGGTTGCAAGGGAAAGTACCCGGGGAGGGGGTAGTACGGGAGGGAAGGGAAGAATTGACAAGGGAGTTACGGAGGGAGCGGTCTTTGCGGAAGGCAGACATGGGGGGAGATGGGAAGATGTGGCGAGTGGTGGGGTCACGTTGGAGGTGGCGAAACTGACGGAGGATCACTTGTTGTATGTGACGGCTGGTGGGGTGAAAGGTGAGGACTAGGGGAGCTCTGCCCTTGTTGTGAGTGGGGGGGATGGGGAGAGAGAGCAGTGTTGCGGGGTGTGGCAGAGACCCTGGTGCGAGCCTCATCTATGGTGGAGGAGGGGAACCCCCGTTCCCTGAAGAATGAGGACATTTCGGATGCCCTGGTGTGGAACGCCTCATCCTGGGAGCAGATGCGGCGTAGACGGAGGAATTGGGAGTGGGGGATGGAGTCCTTGCAGGAAGCAGGGTGGGAAGAAGTGTAGTCCAGATAGCCATGGGAGTCGGTAGGTTTGTAGTGGATGTCGGTAAGAAGTCTATCACCTGCGATGGAGATAGTGAGGTCAAGGAATGGTAAGGAAGTGTCGGAAATGGTCCAGGTGTATTTGAGTGCCGGATGGAAGTTGGTGTTGAAGCGGATGAAGTCAGTCAGTTGTGTGGGTGCAGGATGTGGCACCAAAACAATCATCGATGTAGCGGAGGTAGAGGTCGGGGATGGGGCCCTGGTACGCATTGAACAAGGATTGTTCTACGTACCCGACAATGAGGCAGGAGTAGAACTTAATGTTTAATGTTTCCTTTGAATAGTTCACTCCTCACTTCTCCCTGTAGACGCTGCGGGTGGGCGGTGGCGATATTTTCTGTTTCCTGTTTTGCTTTTGCAGCAGGCTGTTCCTGGATTTACTTTTCCCACTGTGTTACCTGCCTCACAGTCGAAGTCAAAGTCAATTTTTATTCATCACATGCACCCGAAGGTGCAGTGAAATGAATTTGCCAGCAGCGATACACTTAAAAAGAACACACAAGACACAATATGAATGACCTCAAGAAAGACTCTGCTTGTCCAGCGAACAACATCGGGTTTGTTCACCAGAATAACCTCAAAGACTAAAAGCTAAAAGCAGATGCTGGTAGGTTGCAACTGGTAATCGCAAAATAGAAAATACAGATTGATTTTTCAGTTTAGATGCCGCCCCCCAAACAATAACGATCACCTCTTCTCTCTCTTTTTGAACGCTTATAGATTTATCTTGAGCTTTCAGCACATTTCTGTTTTTGCTTCACATTTTTCTACGACACAGTTTAGCCTTTTAGATACAATACTTTTGATTATCAGGCAGTGAATTGTCAAATTGAGTGCATTGCCATTGTCTGTTGATTAGGTTTAGGCCTATTATTATTACGTGCACCGAAGTCTAGTGAAAAGCTCTGTTTTGCATGTTATCCAAACATACATACTGTTGGTACAATTAATTTAAATACTGGCGGTCACGGTGGCGCAGCGGTAGAGTTGCCGCCTTTCAGCGAATGCAGCGCCGGAGACCCGGGTTCGATCCCGACTATGGGCGCTGTCTGTGCGGAGTTTGTACGTTCTCCACGTGACTGCGTGGGTTTTTCCGAGATCTTCAGTTTCCTCCCACTCTTCAAAGACGTGCAGGTTTGTAGGTTAATTGGCTTGGTAAATGTAAAAAATTGTCCCTGGTGTGTGTAGGATAGTGTTAATGTGCGGGGATCGCTGGTCGGTGCTGTATCTCTCAACTAAACTAAAGTACAATCAAATATATATGTTTCTCATCAGTGTCGAGCATTGGTTCAGACAATGTCCTCAATGGGACAGAGGTGAATCGAACAATACCCCAGCGTGGAAGTACCGTTCAGAAGCCTGAAAACAGAGGGGAAGAAGCTGTTCCTGAGTCTGGTGGTGCATGCATATCAAGCTTCTGGATCTGCTGCCAGACAGGAGCAGGGAGAAGAAGGAATGGCCGGGGTGGATCAATGCTTTGATTAGATTGGCATTGTTTAGTTTAGTTTAGTTTAATTTAGTTTAGTTTAGTTTAGAGATACAACGTGGAAACAGGCCCTTCGGCCCACCGAGTCTGCGCCGGACAACGGTTACCCCGCACACTAAAATAACCTACAAACTAGGGATAATTTACAATTATAGCAAGCCAATTAGTCTACGAACCTGTACGTCTTCGGAGTGTGGGAGAACAGCAGACTTACCGGAGAAAACTCACGCAGCTCACGGGGAGAACATATAAACTTCATGCAGATAACACCTGTAGTCAGGATCGAACCTGGATCTCTGGCGCTGTAAGACATCACTGCACCACCGTGCCGCTATTGATTAGCATTGAGCACCAAGTTTGGGCATGTTTTCAGGTCCCATCCCAAAACATTGTCCATTCATCTCACACCGCAGATGCTGCCTGAACAGCTGAATTTCTTCAGCAGTTTGATTTGTGATCATTTTAATTTGTTCTGCTGGTGTTTCAGAGAGCAACGTTGATTAAAAAACTGAAATAAATGCCTTCTCTCCCTCCATCCTACATAGCTAGCAATCTGGAGATAGACACAAAATGCTGGAGTAACTCAGCCAGTCCAGGCAGCATCTCTGGAGAAAGGGAATAGGCAACATTTTGGGTCGAGAACCTTCTTCAGACAGAGAGTCGTGGGAAAGCTGACATCTGTTTCCGAACTGATGCTCAACTGAATACTGAAGGCAGACACAAAATGCTGGAGTAACTCAGCGGGACAGGCGAGCGACATCTTTGGAGAGAAGGAATGGATGACGGTTTTGGGTCGAGCCCCTTCTTTAGATCTTCGGTTTAAACCAGCTCCTGCAGTTCCTTCCTACACGTGAATACCGAAGGTGTTTGAAAATGAAGAGACACTTAAGTACGTTGACGCTTAATGCACACTAAATTATTTTCTACATAGTTTAGTTTTAGTAAATGGCCTATGCAAATAAGAGCAATTTGTTGTAATTGGATTTGTGCAACGAACTGATTCGGAGACATGAATATTGATGTCACTGGCACAGATAATGGAAGGCAATGAGGAAGGTGGGTTGGCTGTGAAACAGATTTGGGAAATTGTAGCTTATCAAAATTGTATTTGGTTTGCATCCAGCAGAGATCCAGAATTAAACTATGATTAAGATAATTACTGTGATTTAATGAGTATCATCAAAGATATCTCAGTGGCTGAAAGAAATTAATTCAGTAAAAGTTCTACTAACATGCTAAACTGTATATTTTAGAAGAGGGCAGTCGTATATTACCGAAGATAGACGCAAAATGTTGGAGTAACTCAGCGGGACAGGCAGTCATGTATTACTTCTGACTTTGAAAGACACAAGTTAGATGCAGGAAGATTGCTCCCGATGTTGGGGAAGTCCAGGACAAGGGGTCACAGCTTAAGGATAAGGGGGAAATCCTTTAAAACCGAGATGAGAAGAACTTTTTTCACACAGAGAGTGGTGAATCTCTGGAACTCTCTGCCACAGAGGGTAGTCGAGGCCAGTTCATTGGCTATATTTAAGAGGGAGCTAGATGTGGCCCTTGTGGCTAAAGGGATCAGAGGGTATGGAGAGAAGGCAGGTACGGGATACTGAGTTGGATGATCAGCCATGATCATATTGAATGGCGGTGCAGGCTCGAAGGGCCGAATGGCCTACTCCTGCACCTAATTTCTATGTTTCTATGTTTCTAAGTTTTAACAGCAGTACTTAATAAAACAAAAAACTCTCAGGATGTTTCAAAAGAAATACGCAAAAGATGCGATGATCATCCTGGATATTAAAGGCCCTGTCCCACTTTCCCGGGTTAATCACGAATTCTCCCGAGTTTCCCCTTGATTCAAACCCGGAGAATTATGGTAATAGCCAGCCGTAGGTACTCAGGGCTATTTTTGTTACTCGTGGACATTTTTCAACATGCTGAAAAACCGTCCCGACTTACCTGATGCCCCAAGTACCTACGGCAGGCATAACGAGCCGCTACGATATACCTACGGACTCCTATGGCCTCCTACAGACTCGCTACGGAATCCTACGGACTCGCTACGGACATTCTCTGAGTTTGAATCAAGGGGAAAACTCGGGAGAATCAGTGAGTAACTCGGGAAAGTGGGACAGGCCCTTTACACTTATTGTCCACACTATGCGAAATGTATACTGTATAATGTTTGCAGATTATACATTTGCCACAAACCTAATCAATGGCGGCATGGTAGCGCAGCGGTAGAGTTGCTGCCTTACAGCGCCAGAGACCCGGGTTCGATCCTGACTACGGGCGCTGTCTGTACGGAGTTTGTACGTTCTCCTCGTGACCTGCGTGGGTTTTCCCCCGAGATCTTCGGTTTCCTCCCACACACCAAAAGACGTACAGGTGTGTAGGTTAATTGGCTTGGTGTAAATGTAAAATTGTCCCTAGTGTGTGTGTAGGGTGGTGTTAATGTGCGGGGATCGCTGGTCGGCCCGGGCTCGACCAGCGATCCCCGAAGGGCCTGTTTCTGCTCTGTATCTCTAAAATAAACTAAACTAAACAAAAAAAATTGCATTTAAGTATTAATACTGAAAGAGGATTAATTTTGCCCTGGTGCGATTATCCTGCCCTGCGCTGCGGAACTATTGAGCAATCAGCTGATTGTTTGGCCCTGTATTTAAATTTCCGCTGTGTAATCATGTCATTCAGGCATTACGCTTAAAGAGCACCTCCCTGTCGGCCCATCAAGTCTACTCCACCATTCAATCATGGCTGATCTATCTCTCCCTCCTAACCCCATTCTCCTGCCTTCTCCCCAGAACCCTTGACACCGGTACTAATCAAGGATCTATCTATCTCTGCCTTAAATATATCCACTGTCTTGGCCTCCACAGCCTTCTGTGGCAAAGAATTCCACAGCTTCACCACCCTGTGACTAAAGAAATTCCTCCTCATCTCCTTCCTAATAGAATGTCCCTTGTAAGTTGATTGGCGTCTGTAAAGCGTAAATTGTCCCTAGGGTGTAGGTTAATGCTCGTACACAGAGGGATCGCTGGTCGGTGTGGACTTGGTGGGCCCAAGTGCCTGTTTCCACGCTGTATCTCTAAAGTCTAGTCTAAAAGGAGATAGTATCAATTAATTTATCCGTATAATTTTTCTATCACTCCACTTCCCTTCCCCTAGTCATGTACAGTTAAATAAATAAAAGAATCTCTTCCAATTTTTCTGAATCGCTATTCCCACGAAAATTGATTTTCGTTATTGCCATCTGACCCTACCCACAATATGAGCAAGCTGACCACTGCCTGCAACAATAAATGGTCTGGAGAAGGGTCTCGACCCGAAACGTCACCCATTCCTTCTCCCCAGAGATGCTGCCTGTCCCGCTGGGATACTCCAGCTTTATGCCTTTTGGTCGCCTAATTATAGGAAGGATGTCAACAAAATAGAGAGAGTACAGAGGAGATTTACTAGAATGTTGCCTGGGTTTCAGCAGCTAAGTTACAGAGAAAGGTTGAACAAGTTAGGTCTTTATTCTTTGGAGCGCAGAAGGTTAAGAGGGGACTTGATAGAGGTCTTTAAAATTATGAGCGGGTTAGACAGAGTTGACGTGGATAAGCTTTTTCCATTGAGAGTAGGGAAGATTCAAACAAGGGGACATGACTTGAGAATGAAGGGACAGAAGTTTAGGGGTAACATTAGGGGGAACTTCTTTACTCAGAGAGTGGTAGCTGTGTGGAATGAGCTTCCAGTGGAAGTGGTGGAGGCTGGTTCGATTTTATCCTTTAAAAATAGATTGGATGGGTATATGGACGGGAAAGGAATGGAGGGTTATGGTCTGAGTGCAGGTAGATGGGACTAGGGGGAAGTATTTATTTTTAAAAAAATTAAAAAATGTTCGGCACGGACTTGAAGGGCCGAGATGGCCTGTTTCCGTGCTGTAATGGTTATATGTGTCTATCTTTGGTTTAAACCAAGCATCTGTTGTTCCTTCCGACACAATAAATGGATGCCGCTGTGTGAAAATGCAAGCCAGATGCACAGGGCATCACCGCAGAGCAGAGCAGAGCTGAACTCGGCAGTGACCTCTCAGTCCACTGGACCTCTTGGCTGCTTTGTGAACATGCCTTTCAAAATTAGGAGTTAAATTGGCCACTCTGCGGCAAAATCGGGCCCACCTGGCGAGCAGGACGCTGATGGTGCATTCAAACAGCCACCCACAGAGATGTCTCGTTTACATCGGCCAAAGGTTGTTTGCTGCATAACGAGATGTGACTGCAAAACTCACAAACAGAGGACTCATTGAAGAAAGGAAGAAAAAAAAAACATTGCTAGATCGGTTGAACATCTCTTCTTGGTGGGGTTACGTCCCAATTAATTGTATGATTTATCGCCCTCCTTCTTCCTTCTTGTTAAGAGGGTGGCTCCTCGGCGCAGCGGTAGAGTTGCTGCTTTACGGAGCAAGAGACCTGGGTTCAATCGTGACTACCCCCAGTCTGAAGAAGGGTCTCGACCCGAAATGTCACCCGTTCCTTCTCTCCAGAGATGCTGCCTGTCCCGCTGAGTTATTCCAGCATTTTGTGTCTCTATTTAATCCTGACTATGGATGCTGTCTGTACAGAGTTTGTACCTTCTCCCTGTGATCTGCGTAGGTTTCCTCCCACACCCCTGGTTTGTAAGCTAATTGGCATCTGTAAAGCGTAAATTGTTCGTAGAGTGTAGGTTAGTGCTGACACACGGGGTGATCGCTGGTCGGCGTGGACACTGTGGGCCAAAGTGCCTGTTTCCACGCTATATCTCTAAAGTCTAAAGTCTAGAAAGAGATATACTCCATTAATTTGTCCATATAATCTTTCTATCTCCCCCCTTTCCTTCTCCAAGTCATGTGCAGTTAAGTTAAAAAAAAAATCCCTGCCAATGATTTTTGAATCTCTTTTTCCACAGAAATTGATTTTCGTTATTGCCAGAGAAACATAGAAAATAGGTGCAGGAGTAGGCCATTCGGCCCTTCGAGCCAGCACCGCCATTCAATGTGATCATGGCTGATCATCCACAATCAGTACCCCATTCCTCAATCTCCCCATATCCCTTGATTCCTCTGGACCTAAGAGCTCTATCTAACTCTCTTTTGAATGCATCCAGTGAATCGGCCTCCACTGCCTTCTGAGGCAGAGAATTCCACAGATTCACAACTCTCTGGCTGAAAATGTTTTTCCTCATCTCAGTTCTAAATGGCTTACTCCTTATTCTTAAACTGTGGCCCCTGGTTCTGGACTCCCCCAACATCGGGAACATGTTTCCTGCATCTAGCCTGTCCAATCCCTTAAGAATTTTATATGTTTCTATAAGATCCCCACTCATCCTTCTAAATTCCAGTGAATACAAGCCCAGTCATTCAATTCTTTCATCATATGACAGTCCCGCCATCCCGGGAATTAATCTCGGAACCAATCTGACCCTAACCCACAATTTAATTACAAAATAAAAGCAAGGGAATTAGTATTGCAGCATCAGAATGAAATGGCTGCACTTCATTCAAGTATCCATCGAACGCCTTTACACAAATGAAAGTTGAAAGCAACATGTTAATATGTCAACCAATCATTTCTGCTGCGTTGATTAGTAATGGAGGTCCCACTGATGTAGAAATAGCTCTTTTGATCAACTTGATGTGCATTAACGATAATTAATATAGAATAGGGTGCAAAATCCTTCTCATCATTGGAGGTATGTGTGTGGTGATTTCGATGAAAATTGTGGACGGCATGTTGGCACAGTGGTAGACTTGCTGTCTTACAGCGCTAGTGACCCGGGTTCGATCCCGACTACGGGTGCTATCTGTACGGAGTGTGTACGTTCCCCCCGTGACCGCCTGGGTTTTCTCCGGGATCTCCGGTTTCCACCCCACACTCCAAAGATGTACAGGTTTGTAGGTTCATTGGGTTGGTATAATTGTAAATTGTCCCTAGTGTGTTTAGGATAGTGCTAGTGTGTGGGGATCGCTGGACTACATGGACTCATTGGTCCGAAGGGCCTGTTCCTGCGCTGTATCTCTAAACTACACAAATCTAAATTAAGGGTAGGAAGGAACTGCAGATGCTGGTTTTAACCGAAGATAGACACAAAAAGCTGGAGTAAAAGGCCTGTCTCACGAGTCTGCGGTCATTGGCGGCGAAACGGAAAGAATCTGTCACCATAGACCGCGCACTCGTGAGAACGCACAATTCCGGGGCCGTGTGGCAGTGTTCCCAACACCGCACGCTGCTAAAATAAAACCTACACTGTTGAAAACTATATTCTTACCGCACAACCTCCACCAGTGATGCACGAGTGCGGCACGGCCGCCCGCACGGGCCGCCGCCAGTGTGGCTCGAGCGCCGTGCGTCAAACTTCCACTGCCACAGCCTCCGCCAGTGAGGCACGTGTGCGGCATGGCCGCAGGCACAGCCACCGCTACAGCGCCGCGATCAGGACGGCCGCCGCCACAGCCGCCGCTCGTGAGTCACGTGCGGCGGGCCGACGTCATCGCAGTCGGCCCGCCCTTTTTTTTACTTACCGCAAGCACGTGGGTCCCGCCGTATTTCAATCACTCGGCCCCCGCGCAGCATCCGTGCGGCGCTCCCGTGGATAGGCTCGGCGCTCTCGCCGTTGCCGTGCGGTCCGCTCTACAGGCGAAGCCGCGCTTCACCACCGATGACCGCAAACAGGTAAGACAGAGCCTTCACTCAGCGGGACAGGCAGCATCTCTGGAGAGAAGATGTGGGTGACATTTCAGGTCGAGACCCTTCTTCAGAATGAGAGTCACGGGAAAGGGAAATGAGAGATATAGATGATGATTTAGAGAGATAGAGAAGAATGAATGAAAGTTATGCAAAAAAGTAATAGTGATTAATGGAGGTCCCACTGATGAGAAATAGTTCTTTTGATCAACTTAATGTGCATTAACGATAATGAATATAGAATAGGGTGCTGCACCTTCTCTTCATAGGAGGTATGTGTGTGGTGATTTGAATTCTAATTCCGGGCGGCACGGTGGCGCAGCGGTAGAGTTGCTGCCTTAACAGCGCCAAAGACGCGGGTTCGATCCTCACTACGGGTGCTGTCGATACGGAGTTTGTGCCTTCTCACCGTGACCTGCCTGGGCTTTCTCCAGGATCTCCGGTTTCCTCTCACACTCTTTCTTGAGATTTCATGATGTTATGAAGGCACCAAATCAAATTTCATTGTGGACACAAAGAACTGCAGATACGGGTTTAGAAGAAAAAAAAGTGCTGGATTGACTCGAGCAGCATCTCTGGAGAACACGGAGAGGTGACATTTTGGGTCAGGACACGGGACACCACTCGAAATGTCACCTCTCCATGTTCTCCAGAGATGCTGCCCGACTCGCTGAGTCACTCCAGCACTTTGTGTCTTTTTTTAATGAGTGTCCTTGTCTTTGTTCCTATAAATAATAAACTGGAATAATTCTGCAGGTAATGAAAGAAAATGAAGGCGTCAATATATCGGGTAATAGGGCACCAGAGTTGGAGAAATCTTTGAACCTCACTGGGATAAATTGAAATATCTCCTTATATATAACAGAATAAAGGGGAGGTCATTAGAATAAAGGGGAGGTCATTTAAGACGGAGGTGAGAAAAAACTTTTTCACCCAGGGAGTTGTGAATTTATGGAATTCCCTGCCACAGAGGGCAGTGGAGGCCAAGTCACTGGATGGATTTAAGAGAGAGTTAGATAGAGCTCTAGGGGCTAGTGGAATCAAGGGATATGGGGTGAAGGCAGGCACGGGTTATTGATAGGGGACGATCAGCTATGATCACAATGAATGGCGGTGCTGGCTCAAAGGGCTGAATGGCCTCCTCCTGCACCTATTTTCTATGTTTTTATGTTTCTATATCCTTATAGATTATCTAGAATCAGTTTGAACCTTATTTAAGGTGATCAAGGCAGACAGTGACACAAAGGGGAGGTGGAGCTGTGGTAAAAGAATACACATTACCCTATTAAGTGAGTGCAGAGACTGGATACGTTGCCTTGCTCTAATATAAAGTCCAATTCTGGAATTTAGGATGTGAGTGGATGTAATAGAAACATATAAAATTCTTACAGGATTGGACAGGCTAGATGCAGGAAAAATTGTTCCCGATGTTGGGGGAGTCAAGAACCAGGGGTCACAGTTTAAGAATAAGGGGTAGGACATTTAGGACTGAGATGAGAAAAAACGTTTTCATCCAGAGAGTTGTGAATTTTTGGAGTTCTCTGCCACAGAAGGCAGTGGAGGCCAATTCACTGGATGAATTTAAAAGAGAGTTAGATAGAGCTCCAGGGGCTAGCGGAATCAAGGGATATGGGGAGAAGGCAGGCACGGGTTATTGATTGTGGATGATCAGCCATGGTCACAATGAATGGCGGTGCTGGCTCGAAGGGCCAAATGGCCTCCTCCTGCACCATTTTAAAATGTTTCTATGTCTATGTAATTGTACGGCTTCAAGCCTGCAAAATAGTTAGCTGCAGTTCAGTCAGCCTCCAATAAGCACTGCTGAAATTCCCTACATGTTGGACTTATCCTCAGGGATTGTCTGTAAACGTTAACATTTTTGAAAAGAAGACTCACGAGAGCCCGAAGCTTCATGTGCAAGCGAGTAATTGGCATCATATTCTTTCTAGCAACATGCTTCTGGGAGGAGAGATCAGGAGTCATCCAGTGGAAAAATGCTGATTATTGATGGCTCCCAAGAAGACAGTGATTTTATTGAAAATCGTATTAAGGGGGTTCCATTGTATTTCTTACACTCCCATCATGACCGCATTTTCAGAAAACCATATCCATCAGTAAACTATCGATCTAGAATATCAAGCTTTGCTTATATCCCTCTATTCGGGCATTGATTGTTTTGTTTAGAGATACAGCGCGGAAACAGGCCCTTCGGCCCACCGAGACCACACCGACAAGCGACCATACACACAGTAACACTATCCTACACACAACAGGGACAAGTTTCATTATTACCAAGCCAATTAACGTACAAACCTGTACGTCTTTGGAGTGTGGGAGGAAACCGAAGATCTCGGAGAAAACCCACGCAGGTCATGGGGAGAAGGTACAAACTCCGTACAGGTTTGTAGGTTACTTGGCTTGGTATAAATGTAAATTGTCCCTAGTGTGTGTAGGATAGTGTTAATGCGCGGGGATCGCTGGTCGGAGAAGCCTTGGTGAGCACCACCCTACACGCACTAGGGATAATTTTACATTGATACATTTATACCAAGCCAATTAACCTACAAAACTGTACGTCTTTGGAGTGTGGGAGGAAACCGAAGATCTCGGAGAAAACCCACGCAGGTCACGGGGTGAACGAACAAACTAGGTACAGACAAGCGCCCGTAGTCGGGATCGAACCCGGATTTCTGGCGCTGTAAGGCAGCAGCTCTACCGCTGTGCCACCGTGCCACCCATTAAACATCCAGGAGCTTAGCAACTTAAAAATAAATTGTCCGTCACTGCCAGTGGAAGCAAGCCGGCATCTACCCGCAATTACGATGTACTCTTTTATATTGAAATAGTCGTCATTGTCATGGAAGAGAATAATCAATGGGTAGAACCTGTCAATGGGAAATATCATTCAACCCAGCCTTGTCCCTCGCGGCTTGTCTCAATGACATAGAACTACAAAGGATCTAAAGGACGTTCCTTTAGGAAGGAGATGAGGAGGAATTTTAACAGAGGGTGGTGAATCTGTGGAATTCTTTGCCACAGACGGCTGTGGAGGCCAAGTCAGTGGATATTTTTAAGGCAGAGATAGGCATAGACTCTTGTTTAGTACGAGTGTCAGAGGTTATGGGGAGAAGGGAATGAATGGGGTTAGGAGGGAGAGATACATCAGCCATGATTGAATGTTGGGCCGAATGGCCTAATTCTGCTCCTTTCACCTATGACCTTATGAGGGACAGGGGGCAACATTGACAATATGAATTCTGTGTATTCTGTGAAAAACATGAGAAATCTATAAAAGCACGCCTGGCTTCTTTTGTTAACAGTCTCAGATGTAACTTATTAATGATTTCAAAGCTAGTAAAGTGCGGTGGTTGATTTAAGCACTTTGTAACATGGTGAGAGCCTGCCGCGAAAAGGCTATCAAAGACCGGCCGACAAAACCAGAATGTGTCGGCCTGGTTTTATAGGCCTTGCAACAGGGACTGGCCACAGCTGGTGCCACCAAGTAACCACATCTTCACTTCACTCTGTAGGTTCCACACACCAACCCCATAATAACGGGAGCAACAGGCCGGGAACAACTTGGGTCAGTTAGTTCTCCTTTGGAACGAGAATGTTTTTTCCCCCACTGGTAATTATTTTTTATCATAATGTTAGCTGGAGGCTTTGTTTTTGTTTTGAAGGAAAGAAGCCAGTGACTGAAAAGATTGGCAGGATACACAAACCGTTCCAGCACTGCAACCTTGCCGCAGCCTGATTCAGGAAGAAGAATTGCCTCACTTAGAATTGCCTGCTCAGTTGCTGATTCAGCACATCTGGGGTTTTTTATATAGAGGCTTTGGTGGATATTCATTCTCTGTCAAAATAAACTGCAGTGAGCTAGCAATACTTATGATCTCTGGTGGGACTTTACTGGCTTTGCCTGGCACTAAATATCATCCCCTTAGCATGTGCTGAAAGGGTGCAGAGAGGATTTAATGGCCTGTCCCACTTTCACGACCTAATTCACAACCTTTTTTACTCGTGGACATTTTTCATCAGGCTAGAAAAAACGCCCCGGCCTACTTGATGCCACGAGTACCTACGACTAGCATCACGA
>JAXLNO010000409.1:0-76031 GCA_038087875.1 Malacoraja senta | reverse complement strand
GCTCCAAAGTAACCACAGCACAGGACAATGCCATGGGGGATTATTATGGAACAATCCAACACAGGACACGGAGATGGCTGATTTAGAAACATAGAAACATTGAAACGTAGAAAACAGGTGCAGGAGTAGCCATTCGGCCCTTCGAGCCTGCACCGCCATTCAATATGATCATGGCTGATCATCCAACTCAGTATCCTGTACCTGCCTTCTCTCCATACCCCCTGATCCCTTTAGCCACAAGGGCCACATCTAACTCCCTCTTAAATATAGCCAATGAACTGGCCTCAACTACCTTCTGTGGCAGAGAATTCCACAGATTCACCACTCTCTGTGTAAAAAATGATTTTCTCATCTCGGTCCTAAAAGATTTCCCCCTTATCCTTAAACTGTGACCCCTTATTCTGGACTTCCCCAACATCGGGAATAATCTTCCTGCATCTAGCCTGTCCAACCCCTTAAGAATTTTGTACATTTCTATAAGATCCCCCCTCAATCTTCTAAATTCTAGCGAGTACAAGCCGAGTCTATCCAGTTTTTCTTCATATGAAAGTCCTGCCATCCCAGGAATCAGTCTGGTGAACCTTCTCTGTACTCCCTCTATGGCAAGAATGTCTTTCCTCAGATTAGGAGACCAAAACTGTACGCAATACTCCAGGTGTGGTCTCACCAAGACCCTGTACAACTGCAGTAGAACCACCCTGCTCTCATACTCAAATCCTTTTGCTATGAATGCTAACATACCATTCGTAACATACCATTCAATTGTACATTCACCTGCACAGGGTCTGTATCCCCCCCCCCCCCATTCCCCACCTGTTCACATCAAATCCCTTCCACTCACTTCCCCTGGGCATTCCACACACCCACCCACTTTGTGTGTAAAAAACTTGCTTCATGAATCTTCTTCAACCTCCCCCTCTCTCCACGTAAAGCACCGCCCTCTGGTGGCCCTCTGCTGTCTGCCATTTCCACCCTGGGACAAGCACTGTGATGCTCCACCCTATGAATACCTCTCCTGACTGATGGAGCGACTCTAATATACGTCTGATTCTCCAGGGCAGTGGTTAGGCCAGCTCTGTCCCCGGATCCCTGGGGGTGGCAGAGGAACTGGGCCAGCAGTGGGTAGAGTTGCTGCCTCACAGCGCCAGAGACCCGGGCTCGATCCCGACTACGGGTGCTGTCTGTATGGAGTTTGTACCTTCTCCCCGTGACCGTGTGGGTTTTCTCCGGGTGCTCCGGTTTCCTCCCACAATCCAAAGATGCACAGGCTTGTAAGCTAATTGGCTTCTGCAATGATTGTAATTGTCCCTAGGATAGTGCTAGCGTGCGGAGATTTTCTGGTCGGCGCGGACTCTGTGGGCCAAAGGGCCTGTTTCCGTGCTGTATCATGAAAAACTAAACTAAAGATGTCCACAAATCCTAAGGATGGGTATTACACATGTGGTAAGAGGCGGGTGTGTCCCTATTTACTGGAGGAGAAGGTGTGTGTGTGTGTGTGTGAGGGGGAGATAGTGGGAGAGTGTGTGTGTGAGTGAGGGAGAGGGTGATGGCAGGGACAGAGTAATACCGCTTGGAAACAGGCCCTTCAGCCCACCTTGCCCACACCAACCAACATGTCCCAGCTACACTAGTCCCACCTGCCCGCATTTGGCCCATATCCCTCCAAACCTGCCCTATCCATGTAACTGTTTCTTAAACGTTGGGATAGTCCCAGCCTCAACTACCTCCTCCGACAACTTGTTCCATACACCCACCACCCTCTGTGTGGAAAAAGCCACCCCTCAGATTCCTATTAAATCTTTTCCCCTTCACCTATGTCCTCTGGTTCTTGACTCCCCGATGGGCAAGAGTCTCTGTGCATCTACCCGATCTATTCCTTTCCTGATTTTGATACACCTCTATAAGATCACCCCTCATCCCCCTGTGCTCCAAGGCATAGAGACCCAGCCCGCTCCACCTCTCCCTGTAGCTCAGACCCTCGAGTCCTGGCAACACCCAGCTAAATCCTGTAAGGGCTAGATGTGACCACACATCCTGGCAGAGATGCGGTGTTGGAGCACATGTGTAAGGGCTAGATGTGACCCCCATAGCCCTGGGGTTAGGTGAGGTATTGGGCCACAGCTGCCGAGACAGATGTGCCCCGATCCCTTGGCCGAAGGGAGTGGGGGGGGGGGCTGCTGTTGTAACACATCTGGATGGAGTCCTATCCCAGCGCCAGTCCCTCCCCTCTCACCCCCACCTCACCCTCTGCCTCTTGAAGCGACGGCCACTGCGCCCACACTCAGCCGGCACCCGCCACGTTACAGACGCGTCGCCGGGGGGCAGGAGAGAGCGAGTGGGAGTGGAGAGAGGGAAAAAATAGGAGAGACGGCGTGGGAGGCGAGCGAGGCAGATCGGGACAGAAAGAGAGGAGGGAGCAAATAGACAGTGAGTGCGTGTGAGGGAGAGAGGGGGGAGAGTGTGTGTGTGTGAGGGAGAGAGTGTGTGTGTGAGGGGGACAGGGACAGGGACAGGGACAGGGACAGGCAGGGAGATGCTGAAGCCACGGCTCCTGATTGTCGTCCAGCAGCTACTGTTGCTGCTGCTGTTGGGCGCAGCGGAGCGACTGCCGCGGCTGAAAATCACCCCGACAGGTAAAGTGGCTCTCACAGGCAGCCCGCGGCTCATGGCTGCTTCCTCCCCCACCATCGTCCCCCTCTCCATCGCCCCCTCCTCTCTCCCCTCCCACCCTCACCCCTCTCTCCCCCCTTCCCTCATCTCTCTCTCCCTCCCTTCCCGCCGTCTCCGCTCGCCACCCCAGCCCCAGCCCCAGCCCCGGCACCGCCCGCTGGGATCTTGCTCTGTAACCAACTGCAATGCAGCAGATTCGCAGTCAATGCGGCGGGTCCGTGCTCCGCTCCATCAGTGTTCCGGGAAAGGGGGGTTGGGGCTGTGGGTGTATGTGTGGGGGGGGGGGTCGGGTTGGGGTGTGTGCGTGTGGGTCGGGGCTGGATGGGGGCGGGCGGGGTGTATGTGTGGGGGGGGGGGTCGGGTTGGGGTGTGTGCGTGTGGGTCGGGGCTGGATGGGGCGGGGGGGTGTATGTGTGGGAGGGGGGGTCTGGGCTGTGTGTGTGTGTGTGTGTGGGGGGGTTGGGGCTGTGTGTGTGGGTCGGGGCTGTGTGTGTGGGTCGTGGCTGGGTTTGTGTGTGTGTGTGTGTGGGTCGGGGCTGTGTGTGTGTGTGTAGGGGGGTCGTGGCTGGGTGTGTGTGTGTGTGTGTGGATCGGGGCTGTGTGTGTGTGTGGGTCGTGGCTGGGTGTGTGTGTGGGTGGGTGTGTGTGTGGGGGGGGTCGGGGCTGGGTGTGTGGGTGGGTGTGTGTGTGCGCGTGTGTGTGTGTGTGGGGGGGGATCGGGGCTGTGTGTGTGTGTGTGGGTCGTGGCTGGGTGTGTGTGTGTGTGGGTGTGCGTGTGTGTGTGGGGGGGGTCGGAGCTGGGTGTGTGTGTGTGTGGGTCGTGGCTGTGTGTGTGTGTATGTGTGGGTGGGTGTGTGGGTGTGTGTGTGTGTGGGTGTGTGTGTGGATCGGGCTGTGTGTGTGTGTGTGTGTGTGGGATCGGGGCTGTGTGTGTGTGGGTGGGTCGTGGCTGGGTGTGTGTGTGTGTGGGTCGTGGCTGGGTGTGTGTGTGTGTGTGTGTGTGTGTGTGGGTGGGTGGGTGTGTGTGTGGGGGGGGTCGGGGCTGGGTGTGTGGGTGTGTGTGTGTGGGTCGTGGCTGTGTGTGTGTGTGGGTGGGTGTGTGGGTGTGTGTGTGGGTCTGGGCTGGGTGTGTGGGTGTGTGTGTGGGTGTGTGTGTGCGCGGATCGGGCTGTGTGTGTGTGTGTGGGGATCGGGGCTGTGTGTGGGTCGTGGCTGGGTGTGTGTGTGTGTGGGTCGTGGCTTGTGTGTGTGTGGGTGTGGGTGGGTATGTGGGTGTGTGTGTGGGGGGGGTCGGGGCTGGGTGTGTGTGTGTGTGGGTGTGTGTGTGCGCGTGTGTGGATCGGGGCTGTGTGGGTGTGTGGATCGGGTGTGTGTGTGGGTGTGTGGGTCGGGGCTGTGTGTGTGTGTGTGGGGTGTGTGGGTCGGGGCTGTGTGTGGGTGTGTGGATCGGGGCTGTGTGTGTGGGTGTGTGGGTCGGGGCTGTGTGTGTGTGGGTCGGGGCTGTGTGTGGGTGTGTGGGTCGGGGCTGTGTGTGGGTGTGTGGGTCGGGGCTGTGTGTGTGTGTGTGGGTCGGGGCTCTGTGTGTGTGGGTGTGTGTGTGGATCGGGGTTGTGTGTGTGGGTGTGTGGGTCGGGGCTGTGTGTGGGTGTGTGGGTCGGGGCTGTGTGTGTGTGTGTGTGTGGATCGGGGCTGTGTGGGTGTGTGTGTGTGTGGGTCGGGGCTGTGTGGGTGTGTGTGTGTGTGGGTCGGGGCTGTGTGTGGGTGTGTGGATCGGGGCTGTGTGTGTGTGGGTGTGTGTGTGGATCGGGGCTGTGTGTGTGTGGGTGTGTGTGTGGATCGGGGCTGTGTGTGTGTGGGTGTGTGTGTGGATCGGGGGTGTGTGGGTGTGTGGGTTGGGCTGTGTGTGTGTGTGGATCGGGGCTGTGTGTGTGGGTGTGTGGATCGGGGCTGTGTGTGTGTGGGTGTGTGTGTGGGATCGGGGCTGTGTGTGTGTGGGTGTGTGTGTGGATCGGGGCTGTGTTGTGTGTGGGTGTGTGTGTGGATCGGGCTGTGTGTGTGGGTGTGTGGGTTGGGCTGTGTGTGTGTGTGTGGATCGGGGCTGTGTGTGTGGGTGTGTGGATCGGGGCTGTGTGTGTGTGTGTGGGTGCGTGGGTCGGAGCTGTGGGTGTGTGTGTGGATTGGGGCTGTGTGTGTGTGGGTGTGTGGATCGGGGCTGTGTGTGGGTGTGTGGGTCGGGGCTGTGTGTGTGTGTGTGTGTGTGTGTGTGTGTGTGTGTGGATCGGGGCTGTGTGTGTGTGTGTGTGTGTGTGGGTCGGGGCTGTGTGTGTGTGTGTGTGGATCGGGGCTGTGTGGGTGTGTGTGTGTGTGGGTCGGGTCGGGGTGTGTATGGGTGGGTTACTGTCTCCACCCCACCCCACCCCCACACTGATCTCTCCGCTCCACAGACGAGCCGCGGGTACAGTTCGCAGCGCCGGCCGCGGCCTGGGTCGGGCACCACGACCCCAGCTCTGACTCGCTCTATGTGGGAGCCACGGGCGGAGTGTGGCTGCTGCGGTTCAGCGGCCGTAATGTGTCCCGCACACAGGTACCCGGGGGAGAACAATGTGGGAGAGGGGGGAAGGAAGGAGGAGAGGGGGAAAGGTGGGGATTGGGGGGGGGAATGAGAGCGGGGTAGGAGAATGGGGGGGGGGAGAATGAGGGGTGTGGGGACAGAATAAGTGGAGGATGTGGGGAGGGGGAGGAGGGGAGGATGGAAGGAGTGGGTGGGGGTGGAGAGGGAGGGGGAGAGAGGACGGAGTGGGGAGGAGAGGAGAGGAGGTGGAGTGGTAGAGGAGGGGGAGAGAGGAAGGAGTGGAGAGGGGGGTGGAGAGGAGGGGGAGAGGGAGAGGAGGGGGAGGAGGGAGGGGAGGAGGTGGAGGTGGAGAGGGAGAGGGGGAGGGGGAGGCGGTAGAGGGCATGGGGGGGGAGGGAGAAGGAGGGAGGAGGGAGGGAAGGAGGGGGTGGAGGTGGAGAGGGAGGGGGGAGGGGGAGGAGGTGGAGGTGGAGAGGGAGAGGGGGGAGGCGGTAGAGAGGGCGTGGAAGGGGGGAGGAGGGAAGGAGGGGGTGGAGGTGGAGAGGGAGGGGGGAGGGGAGGAGGTGGAGGTGGAGAGGGAGAGGGGAGGGGGAGGCGGTTAGAGAGGGCGTGGAGGGGGGAGGAGAAGGAGGGAGGAGGGAGGGAAGGAGGGGGTGGAGGTGGAGAGGGAGGGGGGGAGAGAGGAAGGAGTGGGGAGGAGAGGTGGAGAGGTAGAGGAGGGGGAGATGGAGAGGGAGAGGGGAGGGGAGGAGGTGGAGAGGACGAGGAGAGGGGGAGGGGGAGGCGGTAGAGAGGGCGTGGAGGAGGGAGGGGAGATGGTGCGGAGGGGGGGGTGGGAGGAGAGGGGGGGAGAGGGAAGGAGGGAGCAGGAGAGAGGGACGGGCTGATCCATTTCCCGTTCCCTCCACAGATCCCACTGCCCCTGGATGAGAGTGCCAGACAGAGATGCCAGAGTGAGAGGCCAGGAAGTCAGGTAAGGTCAGGGCAGCGTGTCTACCGGCATCTGTGAACATTGTGAGAGGCAAAGAGCTGTACAGCATGGAAACAGGCCCTTCAGCCCAACTTGTCCATACTGACCACATGACACCCTGTGCTGGGTACACAAAAATGCTGGAGAAACTCAGCGGGTGCAGCAGCATCTATGGAGCGAAGGAAATAGGCAACGTTTCGGGCCGAAACCCTTCTTCAGACTGATAGGGGAATCAGTCTGAAGAAGGGTTTCGGCCCGAAACGTTGCCTATCTCCTTCGCTCCATAGATGCTGCTGCACCCGCTGAGTTTCTCCAGCATTTTTGTGTACCTTCGATTTTCCAGCATCTGCAGTTCCATCTTTAACACACCCTGGGCTAGTCCCAGTAGCCTGCACTTTAAAAGATGTGATTATATCCACTACTACAGCTTTCTCTGGTAGCTCGTTGCAGATACGGACTTGCATCCGAGTGAAAAACTCTTCCAGATATCTGTCCTTCTCTACAGCGACTCATCAGATGTTTATTGTGGGTGGCACGGTGGCAGGGATCGGCACAGACTCGATGGGCCGAAGGACTTGTTTCCACGCTGTATCTCTAAACTAAACTAGTAACTCAGCGGGTCAGGCAGCATCTGTGGAGAACATGGATAAGTAACGTTTCACGTCAGGTCCCTTCTTCAGTCTGGCCCAACCTGCAACATCACCTATCCACGTTCTCCACAGATGCTGCCTGACCCGCTGAGTTACTCCAGCACTCTGTGCCTTTCCTTGGTAAAGCAGCTTCTGCTGTTCCCTGCTTCTACAATAAAAGTGCAACATGATACCAGCCACACAGACAGTGGCCGGGAAGGCAAAGATGCGTTTACAAACCGAGACATTTGGTTCAGTAAAGCCCGTCAGTGACGCGATCTCCCGTCCATACTGTGGGGCAACACGTGGCTCCTGTTGCACTGTGGCCTTCCAATGTAGCCCGGGATGTCACTTGGTTCAAGGGCAGCCTTGGCCCTGACCCTCACAGCCGGGTACAGGAGCAGGTGTGTTGTAACCGGCCTCCAGCGAGGGGGGGGGGGTGCGGAGAGAGGGCGACGGAGAGGGTGGGGAGGGAGGGAAGGGGACGGGTGGGGGAAGGGTGTGGGGTGGGTGGAGGGGGGGGTGTAAAAGGGGGGGTGGGAGGGAGGTATGTTGGGGCGGGGTGAGGGGAGGAGGGGGGCGGCGTAGATGGTGGGGTGGAGAGGGTGAGGGGGTGGGGGGCGGAGTGAGGGGAGGAGGCGTAGATGGTGGGGTGGAGAGGGTAAGGGTGAGGGTTGGAGGGCGGAGTGAGGGGGTGCAGAGATGGTGGGGGGCGGAGTGAAGGGGGGAGAAGGAGGGAGGTCTGAGGGGGGTAGAGAGGGTGGGGGGTGGAGTGAGGGGGGATGGAGTGAGGGCGGGTGGGGGTGAGTGGGGTGCGGAGATGGTGGAGGGGCGGAGTGAGGGGGGAGAGGGAGGTATGAGGGGGCGGAGAGGGTGGGGGGGTGGAGTGAGGGGGGAGGGTGGAAAGTGTAGGGGTGGGGGTGAGGGGTGTGCTGGGTTAGTCTGCCCGCCACCATGGTAATGCCGTGCCCTCTGCTTTACTGCAGGAGCTCTGCAAGAACGTGGTGACAGTGATTGAGAGATTCAACAGGAGCACCATCATGGTGTGTGGCACCCACGCTGGGTCGCCCAAGTGCTGGTTTTTGGTAAGTGTGTCCGTCGGTCACCAGTACTTGGATCTCCCCCAGCCCCTGTACCCGTCTGTCTGTCTGTCAGCTGCCTCTCTCCCCCTCTGTGTTACAGGCTGTCAATGGCACGCAGCTGGCACGTGACCAGGAGGGGCGCGAGCTGGTGAGGGATGGCAGGGAAATCTCACCCTCAACTCCAATCCAACGGCCAGTCACCATCACTGTCGGTAAGTGCGGAAACAACCTGGGGACGGAGAGGTGCATTCACCCCAGCTATTCCCCTCATGATATGTACACCTACATAAGATCACCCCTCATCCTCTTGCACTCCAAGGAATAAACTGCCCAAAGTCTCCCTGTAGCTCAGGCCCTGGAGTCCTGGCAACATCCTTGTACATCTTCTCTGCACACTTCCCACCCTGACAGCATTTGTAACAGGCAGAGCAAAAAAGAACACAATACTCCAAATTGTGCAGGGAGCAGGGAGGTTCTACTGCAGTTGTACAGGGTCTTGGTGAGACCACACCTGGAGTCTTGCGTACAGTTTTGGTCTCCTAATCTGAGGAAAGACATTCTTGCCATAGAGGGAGTACAGAGAAGGTTCACCAGACTGATTCCTGGGATGTCAGGACTTTCATATGAAGAAAGACTGGATAGACTCGGCTTGTACTCGCTAAAATTTAGAAGATTGAGGGGGGATCTTATAGAAACTTACAAAATTCTTAAGGGGTTGGACAGGCTAGATGCAGGAAGATTGTTCCCAATGTTGGGGAAGTCCAGAACAAGGGGTCATACAGTTTAAGGATAAGGGGGAAGTCTTTTAGGACCGAGATGAGAAAACCATTTTTTTTTCACACACAGAGAGTGGTGAATCTGTGGAATTCTCTGCCACAGAAGGTAGTTGAGGCCAGTCATTGGCTATATTTAAGAGGGAGTTAGATGTGGCCCTTGTGGCTAAAGGGATCAGGAGGTATGGAGAGAAGGCAGGTTCAGGATACTGAGTTGGATGATCAGCCATGATCATATTGAATGGCGGTGCAGGCTCGAAGGGCCGAATGGCCCTATTTTCTATGTTTCTAAATGTGGCCTCACCAACGTCGTGTAAAACTGCAACATAACATCCCAACTTCTGGACTCAATTCCCTGACTGATGAAGGACTTCTTTAAACATTTTCCCTCTCACTATAAAGCTATGCTTTCCAGTATTTGTTTTTTCCATTCCATCCATGCCTCATAAATGTATATACTTCTTGTCGTGAACCTAGAGAGTAACACATTCTCCCAAGGTGGTGAATCTGTGGAACTCATTGCCGTCGACGGCTTTGAAGGCCAAAGCATTTGGCATTTTTAAGGTGGGGATTGATATGCTTGAATAGGAAGGGCGTCAAAGGCTGCGGGAAGAAGGCAGGAGGAGAATGGGGTTGAGAGGGTAAAATAGATCAGCCATGAATGAATGGTGCAGCAGACTCGGTGGGCTGAATGGTCTAATTCTGCTCCTATGTTTTATGGTCCAAGTCCCAGGGAACCGATTGTTTTCCACGAATGATTGAACATCAGTAAAGATCCCTCTGCATCTGACATAGTGACCCTAATCATAGGGATCCCATCCCTCAATGATTGGTACGGGACAGGGGATTTGGGGAGAAGGCAGGAGAATGGGGTTGAGAGGTAAAGATAGATCAGCCATGATTGAATGGCAGGATAGACTCGATGGGCCAAATGGTCTAATTCAGCTCCTATAACATGAACTTTTATCTTTTCGGGAGTGGCACTGGTAGTTGCAGCCTCACAGCGCCAGAGAACCGGGTTCGATCCTGGCTGTGGGTGCTGTCTGTATGGAGTCTGTACATTTTCCCCAGTGCTCCAGTTTCCTCCCACACTCCAAAGATGTACAAGTTTGTAGGTCAATTTGGCTTGGGGGAAAAAAATTGTAAATTGTCCATAGTGTGTAGGATATTGCCGGTGGCACAGACCCAGCGGGCTGAAGGGCCTGTTTCCACGCTGTATCGCTAAACTCTCCTGTCCTGTCTGCAGATGAAGCTGTGTACTCCGCCATTCCCAGCAGCAGCCAGAGCAGCGGTTCCATCGAGCTGAGCTACGGGAGGCCCAAGCGCCTGAAGACCGGCGACAGGTGGTTGCAGAGTAAGTTGCACTCGTGCGTCCAGACAGAGCGAGGCACGACACCCCCAGGAAGCTGCACCAACACTGGGCCGGGCGGAGACACGCTCCCGACAGATGTAGCTCGAGAGACGAGCACCGCACACAGCCGCCTCCCACCCTCGCACCCCGCCACCTGCTCAACACGTTTAACCACACCCTCTGGCTCTCTCGCCGACGCAAGGATGACTGATCAGCATTTTCACGACAAAGTGCTGGAGTCAGGCAGTATCGCTGGAGAACATGGATAGGTGACGCTTCACAGGGAGCTGGAGTAACTCAGAGGGTGCAGGCAGCATCTCTGGAGAACATGGATGGGTGATGTTTCACAGAGTGCTGGAGTAACTCAGCGGGTCAGGCAGCATCTCTGGAGAATATGGATAGGTGACGTTTCGTATCGGGATCCCCCTTCAGATTTGTTCATGCTTGAACAGAGACCCAATCAATTTCTTCATACTAAAGAATGGTCCCGACCCGAAACGTCACCTATCCATGTTCCCCAGAGATGCTGCCTGACCCACTTAGTGACTCCAGCACTCTGTGAAACGTCACCTATCCATGTTCCCCAGAGATGCTGCCTGACCCACTTAGTGACTCCAGCACTCTGTGAAACGTCACCTATCCATGTTCCCCAGAGATACTGCCTGACCTGCTAAATTACTCCACCAATTTTGTGTCCATTTTCTCCAGAGTTGCTGCCCGACCCACTGGGTTATTCCGGCACTTTTTGTCAGCCAGCACCTGCAGCATTTTCATGTTCAGTCATGTTGATGTGTAATGAGCCGGACTCAGAGTCTGGCCTCAGATAGACACAAAAAGCTGGAGTAACTCAGTGGGACAGGCAGCATCTCTGGAGAGAAAGAACGGGTGATGTTTTGGGTCAAGACCCTACTTCAGACTGGTTAGGGATAAGGGAAACGAGAGATATAGACAATGAGAGATGTAGAGAGATAAAGAACAATGAATGAATGAATTGCAAAAAAGTAACGGTGATAAAGGAAACAGACCATTGTAAGCTGTTAAAGAAGGAACTGCAGATGCTGGAAAATCGAAGGTACACAAAAATGCTGGAGAAACTCAGCGGGTGCAGCAGCATCTATGGAGCGAAGGAAATAGGTAAAGTTTCGGGCCGAAACCCTTCTTCAGACTGATAGGGGGTGGGGGAGCAGAAAGGAAAAAAGGAAAAAGGCGGAGGAGGAGCCCGAGGACTGGGGGAGGGGAGGAGACAACCAGATGGCTGATGAAGGGGAGGGGACAGCAAGGGCTAGCAGAATTGGGAGAATTCAATGTTCAGGCCACCAGGATGTAGACTGCCCAAGCGGAATATGAGGTGTATTTCCTCCAATTTACGGTGTTGCTCGCTGTGGCCATGGAGGAGACCCAGGACAGAGAGGTCAGATACGGAATGGGAGGGGGAGTTGAAGTGCTGAGCCACCGGGAGTTCAGGTTGGTTATTGCGGACCGCCCGGAGGTGTTCGGCGAAACGATCGCCAAGCCTCCGCTTGGTCTCACCGATGTAGATCAGCTGGCATCTAGAGCAGCGAATGCAATAGATGAGGTTGGAGGAGATGCAGGTGAACCTCTGTCGCACCTGGAACGACTGCTTGGGTCCTTGAATGGAGTGGAGGGGGGAGGTGAAGGGACAAGTGTTGCAAGGGAAAGTACCAGGGGAGGGGGTGGTATGGGAGGGAAGGGAAGAATTGACAAGGGAGTTACGGAGGGAGCGGTCTTTGCGGAAGGCAGACATGGGGGGAGATGGGGAGATGTGGCGAGTGGTGGGGTCACGTTGGAGGTGGCGAAACTGACGGAGGATCACTTGTTGTATGTGACGGCTGGTGGGGTGAAAGGTGAGGACTAGGGGGACTCTGCCTTTGTTGTGAGTGGGGGATGGGGAGAGAGAGCAGTGTTGCGGGGTATGGCAGAGACCCTGGTGCGAGCCTCATCTATGGTGGAGGAGGGGAACCCCCGTTCCCTGAAGAATGAGGACATTTCAGATGCCCTGGTGTGGAACGCCTCATCCTGGGAGCAGATGCGGCGTAGACGGAGGAATTGGGAGTGGGGGATAGAGTCCTTACAGGAAGCAGGGTGGGAAGAAGTGTAGTCCAGATAGCCATGGGAGTCGGTAGGTTTGTAGTGGATGTCGGTAAGGAGTCGGTAAGCTGTTAGGTACACAAAAATGCTGGAGAAACTCAGCGGGTGCAGCAACATCTATGGAGCGAAGGAAATAGGCAACATTTCAGGCCGAAACCCTTCTTCAGACTTGCAAGCTGTTAGTTTGGTGAAAACGAGAAGGTGGTGCAACCTGGGTGGGGGAGGGATAGAGGGAGAGGGAATGGCGGGGCGAACTGAAGTTAGAGAAGTCTGGGGTGTAAAGAGCCTGGCCTGACTGCTACCTGTATCTGTGTACCTCAGACCCGACCTTCGTGGGAGCTGCTTGGATGCAGTTGAAGGACAGCAGCAAAGATGAGGTTTACTTCTTCTTCAGGGAGAGCAACGAGAGCAGTGCGTTAGACGGAGAACCCTACCGGGCCTACATCGGACGTGTGTGCAAGGTAAGGTCCCTCGCACAGGCACAGGCCCTTCAGCCCAACGCACTCATGATGCCCCATCTGCACGTCCCATTTCCCTGTGTTTGGCTCTCATCCCTCTAAACCTTTCCTATAATGTAAGTGTTCAATGTTGTTTATAGTACCTGCCTCAGTACCTCCACTGGCAGCTTGTTGCATTGACCCACCACCCACTGAGTTCAATAAGTTGCCCCTTGGGTTCAGCTTTTCCCTCTCACTTCAAACCTATATCTTCTGGTTCTTGATTCCCCTACTCTGGGTATAAGACTGTGCATCTATTACCCCATTCATTCCCCTCATGACTTTCAACATCCCTATAAAATAACCCCTCGTCCTGCTGTGCCCCGTGGAATAAAGTCCCAGCCTGCCCAACCACTCCCTGTAGCACAGGCCCTCCAGTCATAAATCTTCCCTGTTGGTGGCATCGTTCCTGTCGCAGGTTGGCAAAAAGTGAACACAACACTCCTAGAAGTGGGTTTGTAGGTCAATTGGCGTTCTGTAAATCGACCCAGGATTTAAATAGATCTAAGTAGATGAGAAAGTGGGATAACATGGAACGTGTGTGTGAATGGGTGATCGGTGGGCTGAACGGCCTGTTTCCATGCTGTTTGACTCCATAACTAGTGTGGGTAATCGATGGTCGGCATGGACTCGGTGGGCCGAAGGGCCTGTTTCCACGCTGTATAACTCTATAACTAGTGTGCGGGTAATCGATGGTCGGCATGGACGCGGTGGGCCGAAGGGCCTGTTTCCACGCTGGCTCTTTCACTTTTGGAAGGAGACGGTCTTGCGTCGCCACACTGCCAAGTTACTGAGCATAACCAGTGACCCTGCACTGGGTTTCCACAGGTCGACGAGGGAGTGCTGAAGGTTGCCACTCAGGAGCCATTCTCCACCTTCCTGAAGGCACGAATGATCTGTGGCTTCCCGGCTGAATCGCGGCTCTTCAATAAGATCGAGGATGCATTCCTGCTCCCCGTGGAGGACGATCCCAGGAGCAGCGTGGTGTATGGAATCTTCTCCAGCTTGTGGTGAGTGGAGGGGCAAGCTGCAGGGGACTGTGTGCACGCACGCCAATCGCTGCACCATCACAGGCTGCTTGACTGATGATTATTGTATTATTGGTCATTGTATCTGGGTGGGATTGTATTCATGAGCCTGTAAAGCTGCAGGAAGGACAAGCTTCATTGTTCCATTGTCCGTGCAAAAGACAAGGAACTGCAGGTGCTTGTTTGAAGAAACAAAAACGTCACCTATCCATGTTCTCCAGAGATGCTGCCTGACCCGCTGAGTTACTCCAGCACTCTGTGAAACGTCACCTATCCATGTTCTCCACAGATGCTGCCTGACCCGCTGAGTTACTCCAGCACTCTGTGAACGTCACCTATCCATGTTCTCCACAGATGCTGCCTGACCCGCTGAGTTACTCCAGCACTCTGTGAAACGTCACCTATCCATGTTCTCCACAGATGCTGCCTGACCCGCTGAGTTACTCCAGCACTCTGTGAAACGTCACCTATCCATGTTCTCCACAGATGCTGCCTGACCCGCTGAGTTACTCCAGCACTCTGTGAAACGTCACCTATCCATGTTCTCCACAGATGCTGCCTGACCCGCTGAGTTACTCCAGCACTCTGTGAAACGTCACCTATCCATGTTCTCCACAGATGCTGCCTGACCTGCTGAGTTACTCCAGCACTCTGTGAAACGTCACCTATCCATGTTCTCCACAGATGCTGCCTGACCCGCTGAGTTACTCCAGCACTCTGTGAAACGTCACCTATCCATGTTCTCCACAGATGCTGCCAGACCCGCTGAGTTACTCCAGCACTCTGTCTTTAGTTGAAACACACTTGACTCGCTGGCAGTTGAATGTTGTAGACTCCACTCCAGGTTTTGTGATTTACCGGCCAATGTATGGTCTGCTTGGTTGTATTTTCTGGCTGCGCGATGTCCCCCCCCCCCCCGGTGTCTCCAGGCGCAGTCACCTTCAATGTCCATCCCGGGGCACACCGTCACGAGCCCCTGGCAAAGCGGAGGGGAAGGATGTGCCTCCCGTTACAAACAGAAAAACCTGGCACTGGAGTAAAGGTGGTCATGGCACTGACTCTGTGATCTTCCTCCATGTAGGAATTCCACCGCTGTCTGTGCCTATTCCCAAGCCGACATCGAGCGGGCGTTCCGAAACTCCAGGCTGAAGGGTTTAACTGCCAACGTGATCGGGAGCCATCGGCCAGGAATGGTACGGTCCTGTTTTGTAAACAGTTCAGCACGGTCTTGCTCACTCTTAGTTTACGGCAACAATCTTGCTCAGCAAGGAGCTCGAGGACAAGGGTGCACTGGTCTTATTGTCACATGTACCAAGGTACTGGGAAAGACTATACATGGTGGTAAATCAGCCGTCCACAGTGTACAGATACAGGATAAAGGGAATAACCTTTGGTGCAAGATAAAGTCTAGTAAAGTCCGTTTGAAGATAGTCCGAGGGTCTCCAATGAGGTAGCTGGGAGGTCAGGACCACTCTCTAGTTGGTGAGAAGACGGTTCAGTTGCCTGATAACAGCCGGGAAGAAACTGTCCCTGAATCTGGAGGTGTGTGTTTCACACTTTTGTACCTCTTGCCTGATGGGAGAGGGGAGAAGAGGGAGTGGCCGGGGGTGAAACTGGTCCTTGATTATGCTGCTTGTCTTGCCGAGGCAGCGTGAAGTGTAGATGGGAGGTTAGTCTGTGTGATGGTCTGGGCTGCGTCCACATTTCTCTGGATGGAGATGGAGTCGATGGAAGGGAGATTAGTCTGTCTGATGGTCTGGGCTGCGTCCACAATTCTCTGCAATTTCTTGTGGTCTTGGATGGAGCTGTTCCCAAACCATGCTGCGATGCATCCTGATAAAATGCTTTCTGTGAAAGCATCTGTACAGGTTGGTGGAAGTTGTTGAGGATATGCCTAAGCCTTATAAGGTTGGTGTACTCTCTTGGCCATTGACCTGGGCAAGCATAGGGAGAGGTTTCACCAGGATGCCAAAAGTGGCGGGCGGTGGAAGCATCTATCTGTCTCCCTCCCCCCTTCTCTCTACCGCTCACGTGTACACACACACACACATGCACGCCAATACACGTGTTTGTACGCACATGTACTGCGATGGCTAAATTATTTCTCTTTCACAGTGTGTCAAAGGAAACGTGCCCAGAAATGTTCTGACAAATATCAGGAACTTCCCAGAGATCGAGGACCCGATCTACCCGATCAAAAGGCACCCCCTCTATGTGATGAAACACAACAACTACACCAGGGTGACGGCTGACAGAGTGAGGGGGGCCAACCAACAACTCTACCACGTCCTGTTCCTCGGCACAGGTACGATACGGTCAAAGATGCAACGCCGCTCTATAGACCTCTGGGCAGGCTGCAGTAATGCGGGCACTTCTGGTCACCCCATTACAGGGAGGATGTGGAGGCTTTGGAGAGGGTTTACCACAATGCTGTCTGGATTACAGGGCTCCAGTTACAGGGTGAGGGTGGAGAGGGGTTTACCATAATGCTGCCTGGATTACAGGGTTCCATCTACAGGGAGAGGATAGATAGACTTGCATTGTTTTCCCTGGAACGTCAGAGGTTGAGAGGAGACTGGATTTTGTATGGAAATGTGCCCTTCAGCCCACTGTCCATGCCAACCATTGATCACCCATTCACACTAGTTCTATGTTAGCCCACTTTCACATCCACTTGGGTTTCAGGAAGCTAGCATGTAGGTGGGGGCAGCAGACCGCAGGGATTCCCTGCGAGAACCACACAAGAGTAGGAACATTTCACTATAGTTACACAGGGCTTCAGAGGGAGCACAGCTGGAGTACTGTGTACAGGTCTGGTCTCCCTACCACAGAAATGATGTAGGGGAGGGGCACAGTGGGGCAGCAGGTAGAACCTCTGCCTCATAGAACCACAGTCACAGGTTCAATCCTGACCTCGGCTGCTGTCTGCGTGTGTGGAGTTTGCATGTTCCCATCCTGCTGTGGTGGCAGGCAGTGAAGAAAGCTAATGGAATGTTGGCCTTCAAGAGGATTTCAGTATAGGAGTAAGAGGTTCTTCTGCAGTTGTATAGGGCTCTGGTGAGACCACATCTAGAGTATTGTGTACAGTTTTGGTCTCCTAATTGGAGGAAGGACATCCTTGTGATTGAGGCAGTGCAGCGTAGGTTCACGAGATTGATCCCTGGGATGGCGGGACTGTCATATGAGGAAAGATTGAAAAGACTAGGCTTGTATTCACTGGAGTTTAGAAGGATGAGGGGCGATCTTATAGAAACATATAAAATTATAAAAGGACTGGACAAGCTAGATGCAGAAAAAATGTTCCCAATGTTGGGCGAATCCAGAACCAGGGGCCACAGTATTAGAATAAAGGGGAGGTCATTTAAGACTGAGGTGAGAAAAAACTATTTCACCCAGAGAGTTGTGAATTTATGGAATTCCCTGCCACAGAGGGCAGTGGAGGCCAAATCACAGGATGGATATAAGAGAGAGTTAGATAGAGCTCTAGGGGCTAGTGGAGTCAGGGATATGGGGAGAAGGCAGGCACGGGTTATTGATAGGGGACGATCAGCCTTGATCACAATGAATGGCGGTGCTGGCACGAAGGGCCGAATGGCCACCTCCTGCACCTATTTTCTATGATTCTATGTTCTCCCCGTGACTGCGTGGGTATCCTCCGGGTACTCCGGTTTCCTCCCACATCCCAGACATGCAGGTTTGTAGGTTAATTGGCCCTCTGTAAATTTCCCCCTAGTTTGTAAGGAGTGGATGAGAAAGTGGGATAACACAGAACTTGTGTGAACAGGTGATCGATGGTTGTCGCGGACTCGGTGGGCGATGGGTCTCTTTCCATGCTGTATCATTGCATCAACAGCTCATGGATATTGGAGGAAGGAAGGAACGTGGGGACAGGGCGGTGTGGGGTGAGAGAGCCGAGGGGTGTTGAGTGACTGGGGCAAGTGTGCGCCGTGAGTGGCTGAGGCAAGTGTCGGCTCCTGATTCCGCATTCTCTCTTGCAGGAAACGGGAAGATCCACAAGGTTCTTCACTACAACGGGAAGTCTTCATCATTTCCGAGCTCAGCCCCTTCAAATCCCAAGCTCCCGTTTCCACCATCATGCTGGATTCCAGCACGGTAATGTGGGATTAGAGGGAGGGTGGGAGCTGAATGTGGGGGAGGGGGCAGAGGGAGGGGGGGGGCAGGGAGAGGAGCTGAGGAGCGTAGGGGTCGCCGAACGGGGGGGGGGCAAAACGGAGGGGTGGGGATCTGAGGCAGAGATGCTGAGGGGGTGCTGTGGAGGGGAGACGGGGGGGTGGGAGGGGGAGCTGAGGTTAGTGGGAGATGGAATTGAGGAGAGGGGGAGTAATGGGAAGTTGAGGGGGGGGGGATTTGAGTGGAGAGGGGGAGTGTCAAGCCATTGATGATGTGAGTGAGAGTTACGGGGGTAGGGGCAGCCTGCCTCCCCCCTCCAGCCTCAGTGGTCTTGCAGTCATGCGCATCACCTGTGCTTGCTTCAATCTCTGTTATCTGTGGCAATTAATTTACAGATTCGTCACCCTCTGAGCAGAGAAATTCCTCCTCATCTCCTTTCTAAACGGACGTCCTTTTGTTTTGGGGCCTGTGCCCTCTGGTCATAGACTCTCCCATCTAAACGTCACCTGCCTATTGCTTGCTGCCTGACCCGGAGTTGTTCCAGCACTTTATGAGTTATGTTAGACAGGCTCTGCGCTAAAAACAACCCTCTAGATTCAGGGACAGTTTCTTCCTAACTGTTATCAGGCAACTGAACCATCAGCAACTCGAAGGTAGACAAAAATGCTGGAGAAACTCAGCGGGTGCAGCAGCATCTATAGAGTGAGGGAAATAGGCAACGTTTCGGGCCGAAACCTTGCCTATTTCCCTCGCTCCATAGATGCTGCTGCACCCGCTGAGTTTCTCCAGCATTTTTGTCTACCTTCGATTTTCCAGCCTCTGCAGTTCCTTCTTAAACATCACCAACTAGAGAGTGGTCTTGACCTCCCATCAACCTCATTGGAGACCCTTGGACTATCTTTCGGAACGCGTGCTCCCACTAACGCCCCGGACACACAAAGACACGCGTGTGGAGTTCACGGAGTGCTGACGGTGACCCTCTGCTTCCTTGCAGGGCCATCTGTTTGTGGCAACGCCGGTGGAGGGCCGCCCGCCTATCGCTGGCCGGCTGTGCTGAATACGGCCACACCTGCCCGCGGTGTGTGGCTGCCCGAGACCCTTACTGTGGGTGGGACAGAGCTACACACAAGTGTGTGGCCCTCCCCCAGACACTCAACACTACCGACAGGTAAGTCCCGACATCCACCAACATACCTGGTCTACCCTCTCCCCCCTCACCTGGTCTACCCTCTCCCCTCCCCCCCTCACCTAGTCTACCCTCTCCCCCCCTCACCTGGTCTTCCCTCTCCCCTCCCCCTCACCTGGTCTACCCTCTCCCCTCCCCCTCACCTAGTCTACCCTCTCCCCTCCCCCTCACCTAGACTACCCTCTCCCCCCTCACCTGGTCTTCCCTCTCCCCTCCCCCTCACCTGGTCTACCCTCTCCCGTCTACCTCCCCCTCCACCTCACCTAGTCTACCCTCTCCCCTCCCCTACCCTGGTTTACCCTCTCCCCTCCCCCTCACCTAGTCTACCCTCCCCTCCCCCTCACCTAGTCTACCCTCTCCCCTCCCCTGTCCCCCTCACCTGTCTACCCTCTCCCCCCTCCCTAGTGTACCCTCTGCCTTCCCCCTCACCTAGTCTACCTTCTCCCCTCCCCCTCACCTAGTCTACCCTCTCCCCTCCCCCGGTATATCCTCTCCCCCCATCACCTGGTCTTCCTGCTCCCGTCACCTGGCCTCCCCTCTCACCTGCTCTTCTCTCTGCCCAGGCGCCTCATTTCCCGCTGCTCCCGCGACGTCACTTCAGCGAGTGCGTCCGTCCACCATGCTCTTCCCTCACCTGGCGGATCGACCCTGGACACATGAAGTAAAAATCACTCAGTGTTAGGCTGAGAGATTGGCCCAATGCACAAGAGCACAAACATCAGAGTTTTGGGTCAGCATGGAGTGATGGGCGAAGGGCTGTATAGAGGCTGAGAAAGTTTCCCAAGTAATTCGACTCATGAATGATGGTGGTCCGTGCACTGGGAGTGTGTGATGGGACAGTGTGGAGGGAGCTTCACTCTGTGTCTGAGCCTTTTTTTTTACAATACAAAATGTTTTTATTCAAAACAAACAAAAATACAGAGTAGTAACAAGATCAAAGATTGCCTATATTGGCAGATTACAAACAAAAGTTATCAAATTAAAATAACGCCAACTTTGTCAACAATACACTTGACCCCCCCCCACCCCCGCAGCGACCAGCGTTCACGGAAAGCCTCAAGTCCCCGTGGACACCTCGTGTTCCCTCTCCAGGGACACGTAGGCACGGACATAGGCCCGGAATAGGGGCAGGCAGCCGACTCTGATGTGACCATCGACTGCCCGCTGCCTGGACCCGCGAATGGCCATCTTGGCCAGGCCCAGCAGCAGACCGACAGGGAGACCCCCCCCCCCCTCCTCTGTGACCAAAGATCAGGAGCGTGGGGCTAAAGTGCATCCTAAACTTGAGGAGCAGCCCTTCAGACAGTCGAAAAGGGGCTGCAACCTCTCACACTCCATCGATATATGGAACACAAAAGGCTGGAGTAACTCAGCGGGACAGGCAGCATCTCTGGAGATAAGGAATGGGTGACGTTTCGTGGTCGAGACCCTTCTTCAGACAGAGTCAGGGGGGAGGGAAAGCAGGGGTATGAAAAGATACAGAATAAATCAGAGCCGGCACCGATGGCCAGGGAAAGGTGGAGCACACAATGGGCGATTGTTGGCGGTGGGAGAGGTGATAACGAAGGGATATGTACAGGACAACGAGGATGGGGGAGGGATGGAGAGAGGTAATGTACGGGAGGAAGGGGGGGGGTACAATAATATTGATCCGGCTGAGTTGTAAGCTGCCTTAGTGAAATGTGAGGAAGGAGGTGATTGTTGAAGTCGTTTCATCTCTGTGTTGTGCTTTCCCCACAGTGACATCCTGCAGAGTGTTGAGCAGCTCAACGTCTCCATTTGTGACTCAGGTAACGGTCCTCTGTCTGTCAGCCACACCAGCCCCCCACACCCTCTGGGTGGGTCACCCGCACCAGGCAGCTCTGAGAGTCACAGTCACACAGCCCAACCCGCCCATACTGATCACCATGTCCCATCTATACTGCCCGTGTTTGGCCCACATCCTCAAATACGGGAAAAGGGAAAGTACAACGGGATCTTGGGGTCCTTGTACATCAGTCTATGAAAGTAAGCGTGCAGGTACAGCAGGCCGAGAAGAAAGCGAATGGCATGTTGGCCTTTATAACAAGAGGAATCGAATATAGGAGCAAAGAGGTCCTTCTGCAGTTGTACAGAGCCCTAGTGAGACCACACATGGAGTATTGTGTGCAGTTTTGGTCCCCTAATTTGAGGAAAGACATTCTTGCTATTGAGGGATTGCAGCGTAGGTTTACAAGGTTAATTCCCAGGATGGCGGGACTGTCATATGCTGAGAGAATGGAGCAGCTGGGCTTGTACACTCTGGAGTTTAGAAGGATGAGAGGGTATCTCATTGAAACATATAAGATTGTTAAGGGCTTGGACACACTAGAGGCAGGAAACATGTTCCCGATGTTGGGGGAGTCCAGAACCAGGGCCCACAGTTTAAGAATAAGGAGTAAGCCATTTAGAACGGAGACGAGGAAACACTTTTTCTCACAGAGAGTGGTGAGTCTGTGGAACTCTCTGCCTCAGAGGGCAGTGGAGGCAGGTTCTCTGGATGCTTTCAAGAGAGAGCTAGATAGGGCTCTTAAAAATAGCGGAGTCAGGGGATATGGGGAGAAGGCAGGAATGGTGGGGTACTGATTGGGGATGATCAGCCATGATCACATTGAATGGCGGTGCTGGCTCGAAGGGCCAAATGGCCTACTCCTGCACCTATTGTCTATTGTCTATAAACCTCTCCTATCCACCAAGACTTGCTAACGTGTCAGCCAATGCCTCGTGGTGTCGAGCTGTTCTGTCCCTGACCCCCACTGTCCGTGCCCAGAGAGTGCTTGCTTCGTATTGTGGGCACGACATTCGGTCATTTAGATGTGGAGAGGATGTTTCCAGTGGTGGGAGAGTCCAGGACTAGAGGGCACAACCTCAGAATAAAATAATGTACCTTTAGAATGGAGATGAGGAAGAATTTCTTTAGCTTGAGGGTGGTGAATCTGTGGAATTCATTGCCACTGATGGCGGTGGAGACCAAATCATTGGGAATTTTTAAAGAAGAGATTGACTGGTTCTTGATTAGTAAAGGCGTCAAAGGCTCTGGGGAGAACAGAGGAGAATGGGGTTGAGAGGGCCAGATATATCAGCCATGATTGAATGGCAGAGTAGATTCGGTGGGCAAAATAATCCTATTTCTTAAATATTTCTGCTCCTATAACTTATGAACATGATTTATTGTTTGCCACCCTCAATATACATAGGATGAGGCAGAGATCTATAAATTATTGATTATTGAGTGTGACAAAGGTTATGGACAAGTGAAAGAGAGGTGGGTGGGGGAAGAGGAAAGTGAGGTGGGTGGGGGAAGAGGAAAGTGAGGTGTCAACAGTGTTGGGTTGTGAGTTGCCGTGGATCGTGAAGGGCAGTTTGTGTGCGAGTTGCCGTGCACCACAAGGGGCAGTTTGTGGGTTGGGGAGATCCCATCGCCTGTCTGTCCTTGCTCTACAGATGACGTGCTGAGTGGTGAGGAGGTGACGGAGCTGATAGTGAGTGCCGGGGCCTACCTGTACCTGCCCTGCCCGGTCACGTCCTACCACGCTGCCTACAGCTGGAAGCATGAGGAGAGGGACGGCATAGCCTGCACCGTCAAGGACGGCTCGTGCCCGCTGATGTTTGATGGGCACATGCCCCTGAGCGATGGGTACTTCACCTGCTTCGCCACGGAGGATGGGCTGGAGGAGCGAGTGGCAACATACTTTGTGCGGCTCAACTCGGGCAGCAGGCCGGGACAGGGGTGGCACCGCACTGGCACTGGGCATGGCTGCTCTCTGCTCCATGCTGTAGGCCGTGCCCACGGGGGAACCACCTTACACTGAATCTACACGCTCAACATGGACACGCTGAGCCGGCGTCCCATCCAACACGCTAAGCAGTTTGAATGTATCATCTGAGTGTCTGCATCGCCTGGTCAATAATCATCACGTACCTCCCTCTCCCCTGCACGGACTACGACCGCACTGCCCCAGCCACAGCCCACTGGTCCACACACCCCCCCCCCCCTCTCCTCCCCCCCCCCCCCCTCCACGGACACCACTCTGCCCCAGCCACAGCCCACAGCTCCACACATACCCCTCTCCCCCCTGCCCCCCCTCCTGCAAGGACACTGCACTGTCCCAGCCACAGCCCACTGCTCGCACACTCCTCCCCCCCCCCCCCCCCCCACTCCTGCACGGACACCACTCTGTCCCAGCCACAGCCCAAGCTCCACACACACTCCTCTCCCCCTGCACTGTGCAGCTCACAGCTCCACACACCACGCCCCCCCCCCCCCCGCAAGGACACTGCACTGTCCCAGCCACAGCCCACTGCCTCTACACTCTCCCTCTAATGGCCTCCAGCACCCCCCCACCCACCCCATTGTCTCCACTCCCACCCTCACTGCTTCCACACTCCCTCACCTCCAGCCGCTCCACGCTGAGGTGGCCAGCCTGGCTCAGTGCCACCGACCCGGGTTCCATCCTGACCTCAGCTGCTATCTGTGTGTGTGTGTGTGAAGTTTCTACATTCTACTGTGACTGTGTGGGTTTTCCCAGGTGCTCCGGTTTCCTCCCACATCCCAAAGACGTGCAGGCTTGTGGGTTAATTGGCCCACTGTAAATTGCTCCTAGTGTGTAGGGAGTGGAATAACATAGAACGGGTGTGATCGGGGGTGATTGATGGTCAGCGTGGACTCGATGAGCCGAGGGGGCCTGTGTCTACGCTGGATCAGTTCACTGTCTGCCCGACTGCGGAGGCTCTCTCTGCTGCAGTGACCCTGATTCACGCATACTGTCCCAATCCCACCCGTTGCAGTCTGTTGGGAATTGGTCCAACACTTTCCAAACAGGGGGAACAGGATGACGGAAACGTGAAAGGAGTTATTCTGTTGGATGGGCAGTGGTGGGTGGATGCAGCTAATGATCTGATCTGTGAGATTGGTGCAGCCCACAGACTGGCTTGACTACAGGATAGAACACTGCATGATCAGGTAATGTTGGGGCAGAGGAGAGAGGAGAGGGGAAGCTGACCTCATTGCTGCTGTAATGGAGAGAGAGTTGCTACTGGAGTAGTGTGCGGTGCATGTGGGGAGTGGGAGGGGGGTTCCATTTGGTCCAATGCACTGAAACCAAGTGCTCCTCCTCCCCCCCCCCCCCCCAAAAGCAGGGAACCGCAACAAGTTGGAACATTTATAGGGAATTGAGTAAAACAATGTCAAATAAACACAATAAGCCAAGGCCGGATACTCCTATTGTTGGAGGACAGGACATTCCCAGGAGGACATTGAGCAACTAACAAGGAGCGGTTTGCCAGGGCTGTCAACATTAATCCCATTGATCATTTTGGAGGCTGTTTAGCTAAAGGGTGGTGAATCTGTGGAACTCATTGCCATTGACAGCGGTGGAGGGAGGCCAAGTCTTTGGGTATTTTGAAATAGGAGATAGGTTTTTGATTAGCGAGGGCGTCAAAGATTATGGGGAGAAGGCAGTAAAATGGGGCTGAGAGGGAAGAATAGATCAGCCATGATCGAATGATGGAGCAGACTTGATGGGCCAAATATCCTAATTCTGCTCCAAATGTTTAGTTGAGTTTAATGATACAGCATGGAAAAAGGCTCATGGGCCCACACTAAGGACATCTTGCAATTTTACTCAAGCAGATTAACCTAAAACCTGTACGTCTTTGCAATGTGGGTGGAAACTGGAGAACCAGGAGAAAATCCATGTGGTCACGGGGAGAACGTGCAAACTCCGTACAGACAGCACCCGTAGTCGGGTTTGAAGCTGGGTCTCTGGTGCTGTGAGGCAGCAACTCTACCGCTGCGCCACCGTGCCGCCTTATGGCTTATGGCCCATCAGAAGGCGGGAAGGACACACACACACTAATCCAGGAAGCTGCATTTACAGCTTAGTTTAAAGAGACAGACCGACACAATCCACACCGTCAGACAGAATGGGGGAGAGACTAGGTTTGTAGTCACACGGGCTCACACGGGTGGCTCCATACCTGCCGAGCACGGGCCGGTGTCCACACAGGAACTACATGGGGCACAGGAACATTGCATTGAGGGGATTGAGCTGAGATAACAGCCCAGGGCAGGGCTGCACCAGCCTGTGAATGCACCGGACCAGCGCCCGCCTCCAATACCCCTTCTGCTCGCTGTCCACAACCCAGTGTGAAACGCTGATGCTTCAAGCAGCAACATTGCCCTTTACCTAAATTGTCTATGAATGTACAGACCGTGGCATTTCAACTGTGTTTACCATTTAAGATGCTTTGCATTGTAAAACATTATACTGCAGCATTTTTAAATAGCTTTGCTTTAACTTTATGTCTAATTGCATCATTGGGGATCAGAATATCTGAACAAACCTAAACAAACATTTAAATAAACAGCTGTGTTAACATGTCTGAGTATAAGTTTATCATCTGTGTTCAGTGCCAATTTCACATTTCCTTCCCCAAGACTGGCAGCTTAAATGCGACACAGACCATTCTGTTAGACTAGTCAATGCACGTATTAATGTGTCAAAACATCCCAAGGTGCCACATTAGGGTTACAGTTTTAAGTTGCGTTAAAGTTTTAGTACAGAGTGTAAAAGTTTGTAAATGAAGTAGATTTTTAAGAAACATTTGTGCAGAGACTCAGCGCAGGGATTTCAGACTCGGCGCCCAGGCACCAGGGAGGGCTGTGGTCGAGAGACAGTAACCAAGGGGGGAGCACAGAGGGGAAGGCAGGGCAAGGGGTGACCCAACTTGGGAAGGGGGCGAGGAGAAGGCACCTTTTCTTGACTCGTAGGGTGTCAGGGGTTACGGGGAGAAGGCAGGAGAATGGGGTTTGGAGGGAGAGATAGATCAGCCATGACTGAATGGTGGAGTAGACTTGATGATTGAGTTGAGTTTATTGTCCTTGTTTACTGAGGCCTATAAACTTATGAGTGCCCGGGGTGTGGGGAGGAAACGGCAGATGGGGGAAGAAGATGAGGAAGGGGTGGGGGGGAGAGGGGTGTTGGGGGAATCTCAGGTAGGGAGACAATTGGGGGGTGATGGGGTTGCGGGGTGATGTGTGTGGGGATGATATGTGAGGGGGGGATGGGTGATGTGTGGGGGGATGGGAGGGGTGATGTGTGGGGGGATGGGAGGGGTGATATGTGGGGGGTGGGATGGGTGATGTGTGGGGGAATGGGGGGGGTGATACGTGGGGGGGGGGATGGGTGATACGTGGGGGGGGGATGGGTGATGTGTATGGGAGACGACGACTGACATGGGGAATGCCCAAGGGGCGGAGCCAATCGTGTGACAGGTGTTGCGGCAATACGATTGACAGGGGGGGGAGGGGCCAGGTCAGGTGATTGAGGGGGGGAGGGTCTGGGTGGAGTGAGTGGCAGGAGGAGCTCCCAAGGGGCGGGGCGGGGCGGGGCGGGTGGGTGATTGGCGCCCGGGGGCGTGGCCGGCGCGCGTGCGTGGTAGCGCAGTGTGCCACGTGCCGGGAGCTCGGGACGACGACGGCCGCTCCCGCGCGCGCGCCTCCCGCCCTCCCTCCCAACTGCCGCCCGCCCGCAGGCCTAGCACCTCGCACCGGGCCTGCCGTCCCTCACCGTCTCGTCAAACACACATTCCGCGCGAACTCTCACGAAGACGCGGCGACGCCGCCGTTGGAGGTTGTCCGAGGAGCGACGGCGGGTTGGGTTGGGCCGGCCAGCCAGCGAGGGAGGCTCAGTGTGCGCAGCGATGGCGTCAAATTGATCCTCCGACGCGGCGACGAGGTTGGACTTCATCTCCCAGTGTGCACCTCGGCGTCCGCAGGCCTCGCCTCGTCGCGTGACCTAACGCCCCCGCATCCGCACTGCGATTGGTGGAAGCAACCGCCCAATCGCGATCGTACGTTGAGCGGGGTCTCGCCGTTGATTGGCCGGCGCGGCAGGTCAGGCGTCAGCGCGCGCGCCGATTGGTGCAACATGTGCTCGCGTCCCGCCCACTCTAATCTGATTGGCTGGTTCGGTGCCCGCGGCTCCGGCCGCTGATTGGGCGGCGCGCCGTGCCCGGTCCCGGGGGGGGTGGGGGAGACTCGGCGGCGGCCGGAGGGCGGGGAGGGGGCGGTGGTGAGATGACATAGGCCCGGGGACAGGCCGCTGAGGGAGAGGTGCAGAAGTACCGCCTCTGAGTATGGGGATGGAGGGACGAGCGGGGTATCGGGCCGGACAGTGGGAGGGATGAGGGAGGGAGGGGGGGAAAGAGAGAGATGGAACGGATAGCAGAAGGGATGGAGACTAGAGGGTAGAGAGAAGGGATGGGGGCAAGGGTGAAGGGACCGATAGTGGAGGGGAGAGGGCTGGAGGAGGGGGAGGACATTGGATGGGTGCTCGAGGGGATGGGGTTGGAGGCGGAGTTGAGGGGGTTGGATGGGATAGTTGCGATGGGGTGGGGGGTGGGGGGTGGCTGGATGGGATGGAGGGGAGGTGGACGACAGTTGTAAACTTTGACGGATGCCATGTAGCAATGCAAAGGGCAGGAATTGATTTAGTTTCTTCAGATTCTTGCAGAGTTTCACAAGGTAGGGCTGGGGACGGTTGAATATCATGGGATTGGAGTAGAGGGGATAGGCAGGGTTAGTGAGGGGATGAGTTGGAGGGTTATGAGGGTCTGGATCGTAGGTGTGGAGTGGTGGCATAAACTGATGTTTGGATTGAAAACCTACAATAGTAACTAGTGACCTCCAAAACATTTGCAGTAAAAATTGCTTCCCTTTCCATGTACCTGCCTGTCTGTGTCTTAGTGTTGTCCATCGTGGTGATGCTGGATTCTGGCCATTCTGGCTGTCAGTCTGATGTGGTCGGGTTAAGGTGCCCTTGTGCCAGATTTCTTCACTTCTCTTGCCCAGAGTAGGTGAATCGAGGACCAGAGGACATGTTTAAGGTGAAGGGGAAAAGATTTAATAGGAATCTGAGTGGTAACATTTTCGCACAAAGGTGGTTGGTGTATGGAACGAGCTCCTGAGGCAGGGACTATCCCAACGTTAAAGAAACAGTAAGACAGATACATGGATAGGACAGGTTTGGAGGGATATGGACCAAACGCGGGCAGGTGGGACTAGTGTAGCTGGGACATGTTGGGCAGAAGTGCCTGTTTCCACGCTGTATCACTCTGCGACTCTATGACTGGGGCTTTGTTTTCCACATACAGACAGCACCCATAGTCAGGATCGAACCCAAGTCTCGGGTCGGCCCGGCAGGAGCAGCGATGTCGGCTCACAATCTCTGGAGCAGCCTGACCACAACACAGAAGGTGCTGCTGGCTGTCGGCCTTCCAGCAGGTGCTGCCGCGGCCTACGTGTTTTACAGGCGATACAGCGAGAGCCTGGGTAAGAGCAGCGGCGAAGCATCTTCAGTGTGTATTCACGCAACGACCCCTCGTCCCCGCTGACTCATGCCTGCTCTGCTGCTCTGCTGTTCATGGTGACCATTGCTGCATGCACCAGTGTCTCTCCTAACACCTGTCGGTTCCTTTCTAGTTCCAAAGGTCTATCAGACTCCACCTTGAACATATTCAATCATTCACTCCACAGTTCTTTAAACTTTAGAGATACAGCACAGAAATGGGGCCTTTGGCACACCAAGTCCGCGCCGACCAGCGATTACCCCATACACAAGCACTATCCTACACAGTAGGGAAAATTTACAATTTTTACCGAAAGCAATTAATCTACAAACCTGCACGTCTTTGGCATGTGGGAGGGAAGCGGAGCTCCCGGAGAAAACCCAAGTCATCACAGAGAGAACCTCGTACAGACAGCACCCGTAGTCAGGATCGAACCGTGTATCTGGCGCCATAACACAGCAACTCCACTGCTGCGCCACTGTGCTGACCCATGGGATGGTCTGTGGGATAAAATATTCAAGTGAGTTGTCACCTGTTGAGAGAAGCAGTCTCACCTCATTTGCAACTTAAACAGGTGAGAGAAATTCTGAAACTGCGCCCCTCAGTTATAGATGCCCCTATTTGGGGAAATATCCTTTCCTGTCAACCCCCCTAGACTTATTAAAGGTCACGTCTCATACTTCTGAATTCCAGTAGGTATAGCCCCAACTTTCTAACCTTCACTTGTCGCTCCCCCCCCGCACCCAGAAGTCTGGGTGACACGGTGGCACGGCGGTAGAGTTGCTGCCTTACAGCACTTGCAGCGCCCGAGACTTGGGTTCGATCCTGACTACGGGTGCTGTCTGTACGGAGTTTGTACGTGCTCCCCGTGACCTGCGTGGGTTTTCTCCATGATCTTTGGTTTCCTCCCACAATCAAAAGACGTGTAGGTTTGTAGGTTAATTGGCTTGGTAGAAATGTAAAATTGTGTGTAGGATAGTGTTAGTGTGCGGGGATCGCTGGTTGGTGGGCTGAAGGGCCTGTTTCCGCGAAGTATCTCTAAACTAAACTAAACTGAAAGTAAAAACTGTGATGTGAACATTCTGTGCACATCCAGCACTACAAACTTGTCGTGATACTTTTATATCGAATATAGAACAGCACAGGAGCATCTGTGCTCAAACTCTATGCCAAATTATAATGATCTCCCCTGCCAGCCTGTGATCCATAATCCTCCATAACCTGCATATTCATGTGCCGATCTAAAAGCCTCTTAAACATCAGTCCACCAACCCAGGCAGCACATACCTCACACCCACCATTCTGTGTATACAAAAACAAAACGCACCACACATCTCCTTGAAACTTACCTCTCTCACCTTAAAGCTATGCCATCTAGTATTTCACATATCTACCCTGAGGGGGAAGAAAGGTTCTGACTGTCTACAAACAAGATCCCTGTGGAACACAGCTGGTCACAGACCTCTGGGCAGAATAACACCCTTCCACCACAGGCGTTTTAGGATTAAAACCAGTTCCAAATTCAAGCTACCCATATATCTTAATCTTCTGTAGGAAAGAACTGCAGATGCTGGTTTAAATTAAAGATAGACACAAAAGGCTGGAGTAACTCAGCGGAACAGGCAGCACCTCTGGAGAGATGGAATGGGTGACATTTCGGGTGACAAGCTGTTTGCTGGGTGAAACTTCTAACTTCAAGTAATCCCGCCATTCCATCTCTCTCCATCCGTCCCCCACCCAAGTCGCACCAGCTTCTCGTTTTTACCCAACACACAGCTAACAAGGCCCTGTTTCCTTTATCATCATTACTTTTTTGCATATCTTTCATTCATTGTTCTTTATCTCTCCATATCACTGTCCACATCTCTCGATTCCCTTTCCCAGTGATTTTCAGTCTGAAGAAGGGTCTCGACCCGAAACGCCACCCATTCCATCTTAATCTTCTGGTTCAGCCTGACATGAAGGGCCTCTCAAATGCCTTACTAAAGTCCATATGAACAACATCCACAGCCCCATCTCAGTAAATTCATACAGACATCATCTGTTGCGTACAAAGCTGTGCTGACTATCCCAATTAACTCATTCTCTACCAAATGGCAATGAATACAATCCTGTAGAATCCTCTCCAGTTGAACACAAAGTGCTGGAGTAACACAGCTGGTCAGATCTACAAATTTGTAAAAAAAAGAGGCAGTGCATGGATGGTCACTAACTCTTGTCTCTGCTCCAGGTGAGCACTGCGTGCTAGTGGGTGACAATCAGATCGCCGTGGACATGAAGGTTCCCCGTGACAGCGTGAAGCTGATCATCGGCCGGCAGAGCTCTACGATCCAACAGGTAAGAATGATGTTCCCCGCAGCTCCCCCTCTCGCCCAGGCACGCTGGTATGGTGAAGTTTAGAGATAGTTTAATTTAGTTCAGAGATACAGTGCAGAAACAGGCCCTTTGGCCCACCGAGTCCAGGCTGACCAGCGATCCCCGCACATATTTGGCCTATCTCTCTATACACCTTATGTATCCATGTACCAGTCCAAATGTATTTAAATGTTATTGTACTTGCCTCAGCTCCATCCTCTGACATCTTATACCATGTACCCACACACCGTGCGTGGTACATCTTTCCCCTCTCACCTTAAACCTGTATCCTCTGGTTCCTGATTCCCCTGCCCTGGGTAAGAGACTCTGTGCCTATCTGTTCCCTTCGTGGTTTTTAAACGCCTCCAGAGGATCACCCCAAACCTCTGTATGATCCAGGGTTTGGCACAGATCAGAGACCTCAGTGCAGGCCTTACAACTGTGGGAGTAAGGCAAGCCTGCAATCTTTATAATTCATGCTTGCAGTAATGCTTTAAATATTTCATGTGCTTCAAGTGCTTTCACTTTTATCAAATAGATTTTTCTTTAAATTGTTATTTGGTTGTGGAGACGGTGACAATGAGGGGATACGAACAGTGGAACAAAACAGGACGACGGTGAAACTAGTACAACGTCTAGGGTGGGGAAGGGTCGGAGAGAGAACTAAAACTAAGTGGAGGAGAGCGCTGGGCGGGAGGGGCGGTGGGGGAAGAATGTGTATGTTACCAGATTGCTGTAATACCCTTGGACCCTTCTCTCCCCCCCCCCCCACCTCCTCCTCCCCATCCACTCCCCCCCTCCATTTCCCCCTCCCACTCCCCACCTTAAACCCTCAACCACCACCCCCCCCCCTGCAGCTGCGGAGGGAGACGGGAGCCCGCATCGATGTGGAGGGCGGCGAGGAGTGGGCCGTGGAGGGGGAGCGGCCGAGAGGAAGCTGACGATCGTGGGGGCCCCCGTGCAAGTGTGCAAGGCCAGGGCGGCCATTCGCCAGCTGCTAGCCCACGGCGCCAGGGTCACCGAGGAGCTGCACGTCCCCCCTCACACAGTGGGACGCATCATAGGTGACCCGCACTGCTCCCTGTGTGCCAGCCCCCCCCACCCCTCCTCACACCTCTCGGCCTGGGGCGGGGGCGGGAGGGGGCTTCCACAGCCTGGTGGTGCATGGGTGGGAGCGTCTCCAGTGGCCGCGGGGCAGGGGTGGGTGGGCAGAGCGGCATCTCCAAGTGGCAGGTCGTGGAGGAGAGTCGATCCGTGCCATGTGTCGGGCCGGGTGGGGGAGAGGGGGGTCTCCCATAGCCTGGTGCAGCGGGGGATGGCTGAGGGGGCCAGAGGAGGTGTCTCCAGTGGTCCTGGGCGGACTGTGACAGCGTGGGGTGGGGAGTAGGAGGAGGCTCCAGTGGTCTTGTGCACACAGTGGTGGCGTTGTTTCCCACCGCTGGTCATGGGAGAGAGGGTCGGGGGGAGGGGGGGGGGGGCTGGGGGTGTCTCTAGTGGCCCTGTGCGGAGTGTGACGGTGTTCTTTCCCACTGCAGGCCGTGGTGGAGAGTCGATCCGTGCCATGTGCCGGGCCACGGGCGCGAGGATCGTGTGTGAAAAGCAGCCAGGTGACGCGGCGGTGGGATTCAGGCGTGTGGTCAGTATCAGCGGCACCAAGCAGGAGGTGGCATCTGCCAAGGTGAGCAGTGCGAGCCCCTCACCCCCACCCCCTCCCCCTTCCCCACCCCCCTCCCCCTCCCCCGCTGTTCCTGATGTGCTTAAACCCCTACCCCTGACCCAGCCTCTGCTTCTCCCCCCTCCCCCCCCCCCAGGCCCTGGTCGTGGCGAAGATGGAGGAGGAGGAGATGTTCCGGCAGCAGCTGGCCTGCTCAGCCGCCGGCAGGAGACACCGCAAGCACCCGGCCGGCCGGCGTACGGACGGGGAGATGTCGCCATCAGCACTGGCACCAGGACAGTCACCGGCACTGGCCCCAGCACCGGCTCCCACCGCACCGGCAGCCCCGGGCTCGCCCCAGCGTGGAGAGTGGACGCCTGGACACAGCGGGGAGGAGGGGCAGGAGCACAGGACAGAGCCCACCCTCAGGGTGGGAGGCGAAGAGGCCACAGGCGGAGGGGAGCGAGTTGCCAACCATCAGCAGGCCAAGTTTGAAAGTAAGAACCTGTGCCTTGTTGCCCAGAGGGGCAGTCAAGTCAAGTCACATTTATTTATATAGCACATTTAAAAAACATCTCTCGTTGGCCAAAGTGCTTTACATTTGTTATAAGAATAGTATAAACAAACAAACTACATACATATATACATATAGCCCTCGCTCAGAGAACGTCAAGAAAGGCTTGGGAGTATAGATACGTTTTTAGTCTTGACTTAAAGGAGTCGATGGAGGGCGCAGTTCTGATGGGAAGGGGGATGCTGTTCCACAGTCTAGGAGCTGTTCTGTGTCTTTCCCGTGGCACGGGAATGGGAATCGAATCCAATTTTATATGCATATACTGTACTAAAACCATCAGTAACTGCAAAGTGAAAAATGCTAGAGTGCAGAAAATAGTACAACAGTGTTGGAGGCTTGCAGCAGCTGCCTCACCGCTGCAGAGATCCGAGGTTCGAGCCTGAACACTGGTGCAGTTTGTGTGGATATTGCATGTTCTCCCTGTGACCGCGTGGGTTTCCTCTGGGTGCTCTGGTTTCCTCAACGCAAAGACGTGCAGGTTTGTAGTTCAATTGGCCCCCAGTAAATTACTCTCTCGTGTGTAGGAAGTGGATTAGAAAGTGCGATAACATGGAACTTGTGTGAACGGTTGATCGATGGTCAGCGTGGACTTGTTGGGCTGAAGGGCCTGTTTTTATGCTGTAAATCTAACACTAGGGTTTGACTTGCAGAGAAAAAGTGCAATGTCTGCAATGGGGTAGGATGGAAGATCGGGATTGCACCCTGGCAGCTGGGGTGCCAGTCCCGCGGGCTGTCGAGGCATTGTTTTTTGGTTTTTGATTTAGAGTTGCAGCATGGGAACGGGCCGTTCGGCCCCACAGAGTCTATGCTGACCAACAATCACCCATATACTAGCTCCCACACATACGTCCAATACACGAGGGGCAGTTTATAGAAGCCAATTAACCTACAAACCTGTACATCTTTGGGATGTGGTCGGAAACTGGAGCACCCTAAGATAACCCACGCGGTCACAGGGGGAAGGTACTGACAGCAACCTGGGCATCCTGTGCTGTGAGGCAGTGGCACTAACCGCTGCACCACCGTGCCGAGACCTGGTGTCTTGTGCGGTTGAACCTTGTCCGGGCTAGCGGACACCCATCAGCCCGCTCCCGGCCGATGGTGGGAGGTAACGAGGTGTCCCTTGCCGTTCCCCCGTGAGTGCGACGTTTTCCCTAGTCCCTTCTCTCCCACAGGCATTCCCGGTCCGGAGTGTAATATTTATTTCCTCCCTTCTCCACAGTTCCCAGTCCTGACTTCAGTTTCCTTGCAGACGAACATCTGGAAGTTTACGTCTCGGCTTCGGAAAACCCCGGCCACTTCTGGATCCAGATCCTGGGCTCCAGGTGCCTGCAGCTGGACAACCTCTGCTCCGAGATGTCCCGCTACTACAGCAACTCCAGCACAGCGGTAAGTGCGGCCCGTGGCCAGTGAGGAGCAGCACTCCCACGGGGGGGGGGGGGGCTGGGGGAGGGTCTGTGCGATGGACTGGGCCACATACACCACTCTCTGCAGTATCTTGCAGTCCAGGGCGGAGCGGTGAAGCATGCTGATGGGTGTTGCAGAGGTGGTGTAGAAAGCACAGAAACATGGAACAATAGGTGCAGGCCTAGACCATTGGGCCCTTCGAGCAAGCACCGCCATTCAATATAATCATGGCTGATCATCCAAAATCAGTACCCCATTCCTGCTTTCTCCCCCATATCCCTTGATTCCTTTAGCCCTAAGAGCTAAATCTAAGTTTCTCTTGAAAGCAGTAGTCAGAGCTATAGACAATAGACGCAGGAGTAGGCCATTTGGCCCTTCGAGCCAGCATGCTGATCATCCCCAATCATACCCCATTCCTGCAGTCTCCCCATATCCCCGCTATTTTTAAGAGCCCTATCTAGTTCTCTCTTGAAAGCATCCAAAGAACCTGCCTCCACCGCCCTCTGAGGCAGAGAATTCCACAGACTCACCACTCTCTGTGAGAAAAAGTTTCCTCGTCTCTGTTCTAAATGGCTTACTCCTTATTCTTAAACTGTGGCCCCTGGTTCTGGACTCCCCCAACATCGGGAACATGTTTCCTGCCTCTAGTGTGTCCAAGCCCTTAATAATCTTATATGTTTCAATGAGATGCCCTCTCATCCTTCTAAACTCCAGAGTGTACTAGCACAGCTGCTCCATTCTCTCAGCATATGACAGTCCCACCATCCCGGGAATTAACCTTGTAAACCTACGCTGCCTCCCTCAATAGCAAGAATGTCCTTCCTCAAATTAGGGGACCAAAACTGCACACAATACTCCAGGTGTGGTCTCACTAGGGCTCTGTACAACTGCAGAAGGACCTCTTTGCTCCTATATTCGATTCCTCTTGTTACAAAGGCCAACATGCCATTCGCTTTCTTCACTGCCTGCTGTACGTGCATGCTTACTTTCATAGACTGATGTACAAGGACCCCCAATCCCATTGTACTTCTCCTTTCCCCAACTTGACGCCATTTAGATAGAGCTCTCTCCTCTCGCCTGGCAGTCGGGACCAGACTCACACTTCCCTCACAAACTCTCCACAGGGTGAGGCGTTCGTCCCAAAGGTGGGCGACATCGTGGCGGCTCCCTTTCAGAACGACGGCTTCTGGTACCGAGCCTGTGTGCTGGGCTTCCTGGAGAACGGCAACGCTGACCTCTACTATGTGGATTACGGAGACAACGGAGAGGCAGCCCTGCCGAACATACAGGTCCTCAGGTCAGTTGACACAACACTCTTATCTGTATCCACCTATCACACACAAGGACAACGTGCTGGAGTATCTGAGTGGGTCAGGCAACATCTCCAGAGATGCTTCCTGACCTGCTGAGTTACTCCAGAACATTGAGTCCCTCTGAGTGATAGGTGGATATAAGACCATAAGACATGGATGCAGAATTAGGCCATTCAGCCCAACGAGTCTGCACTCCCAGTTGATCATGGCTGATCTATTTTTCCCTCTCGACCCCATTCTCCTGCCTTCTTCCCTTGACCTTTGGAGCCCTCACTAATCAAGAACCGATCAATCTCTCCATTAATAAAACTCAATATCATTCCCTCCACAGCCATCTGCGGCAATTAGTTCCACCCACACTGCTTGACCCGCTGAGTTCCCCCAGCACTTTGTTTTATTGCTCAGGATTCTGACATCTGCAGTCTCTTGCGTCACCACATTCCCACCCTTTACCTGCTCCGCCTCCTCTCTGCACCGTCTTTCCTCTGTCTCCGTGTGTGTGAGCGCATGTGCTCGCGTGTGTGTACGTGCATCTGTGTGTGTTTGCATGCCTGTATTTACACGCATGTGTGCGCGGGTGTTTGTGCTGTGTGTGTGTGTATTCGTGTGCACGCGAGCGCGTGTTTGTGTGCAGTGTGAGTGCATTCGTGAGCGTGTGTGCGTGCGCTTGTGTTTGTGAGTGTGTGAGTGTGTTTGCGTGCTGTGTGTGTGTGCGCGCGCATGTGCGCGCGTGTCTCTGCCTCGCTCCCCTGTGTCCCCAGCTTCCTCATGGCGTTTGTGTTTTGTCTCCAGGAGTGATTTCCTGAGTCTGCCTTTTCAGGCCGTCGAGTGCAGTCTCGATGGAATTCGGCCCGTCGGTGAGTGACTAGCCCATCTTCCGCTATAGTATTCCGTGCAGTTCTGGTCGCCCCATTGCAGGAAAGATGTTGAGACTTTGGAGAGAGAGGAGAGGAGGTTTACCAGAATGCTGCCTGGATTATAGGGCTTTAGCAACAAGGAGAGGTTGGGCAAAAGATAAACACAAAGAGCTGGAGTAACTCAACGGCTCAGACAGGATTTCTGGAGAAACGGTATAGGTGAGATTTTGGGTCGAGAACCTTCATCAGTCTGAAGAATGGTCTCGACACGAAACGTCACCTATTCCTTCTCTCCAGAGATGCTGTCTGATAAACCGGCATCTGCAGTTCCTTCCAACACAGAGGTCGGGCAAAGTTGGATTGTTTCCTCTGGAATGTTGGAGGTAGAGGGGAGACCTGAAGAAATGCATAAAATTGAGAGACGTAGACAGTCAGAACCTTTTAGCCTGGGTGGAAATTTCAAAGACTAGAGGTCATAGCTTTAAGATGAGGGGCAAAGTTTAAAGGATACTTGTGGGACGAGTTTTTTTTTGTTACACAGAGGGTGGTGGGTGGCTGGAATGTGCTGCCAGGGGAGGTGGTGGAGGCAGATACGATAGTGGTGTTTAAGAGGGTTTTAGATATGCACATGGATATGCAGGGATTGGGGGGGATATGGATCACGTACAGGCACAGGAGATCAGTTTAACTTGGCGTCATGTTCGGCACGGACATTGTGGGCTGAAGGGCCTGTTCCTGTGCTGTTCTATGCTCCTCTGCACCTCTGTTTGACTCTAAGACTGGGGAGACTGGTGCAGGGGAGGTGTTTCTGCTGAGACAGTGAGTTTTGTCCACTCCCCGGCCCTCCTCTGGCCCCCAACCCCATCCCCCCCCTTGTCGTGTCTTCACCATCCCCCCCCCCCCACGGAACAGTCTGTCGTCAACCCTTCCTCTGCCCCCACCTCAACAAGTTCCGGGTCCACCACGACGCAGAGCCTCTTCTTCTGTCGCATCCGCCTCAGTGCACACCCAGTGATGACCCCTTCTCCCGTCCCCACCGGACCCCCTCATCTTGGACTCTGCAGAACGGCCTTCTACCCTTTCTAGACCTCTTTATTTCTAACTACGGAGTGACGTCAACCATTTCAACTTTTCCAGTCCCCTCACCTACCCTTAACGTCACCCCCTCCGAACGTACAGCCCTCCGCTCACTCTGCAGCAACCCCGACATTATCAAACCCGCCAACAAAGGAGGTGCCGTGGTAGTCTAGCGCACTAACCTCTACCGGGCTGAGGCCAGGCGACAACTCTCAGATACCTCCTCCTACTCATCCAAGACAGACGTGAAGCTCACCGTTTGACCTGTTTTTACAAAATGTTAAATGGTCAGCTCAACATAGATTACAAGAACCTACACCAAACCCAAACCAATTAGGAGCAGACGAGGGCATTCGATCCAATTTGAGATTCCAGCTACCAAGACAGATGTGTACAGCAATTCGTTCTTCCCCCGCACAATTAAAGCATGGAATAATCTTCACCCTACCAATGTTACCCAACCAGATGCAACTAAATTTAAGGTAGCTCTTTCTTCCCAAAACCCTTTCTGGATTAAGTCCTCCCTCCACCACCTCCAGTTTAAATTCCATTTGGAATATTTTGGAGGACCAAGAAACAAGAAAGACCATGATCGCACAGATGAGCACCAGGCGTTAATCTCAAACACCATTACAGATTTCATCACTTCTGGCTGTGTGCCTTCCACAGCCTCCAACCTTATCGTTCCCCAGCCCCGCACAGCCCAGTTTTTATCTTCTCCCCAAAATCCATAAACACAACTGCCCCGGCAGACCCATTGTTTCTGCCTGCTCACGGAAATGATTTCCACGTACCTCGACTCCATCCTATCTCTCCCGACCTATGTCCAAGATACCTCACATGCCCTTTGTCTCTTTAATGACCTGCTTTCTGAGCCCCCACTCCCTCATCTTTACTATGGACGTTCAGTCACTCTACACCTCCATCCCCCACCAGGAAGGCCTTAAAACCCTCCGTTTCTTCCTCGACAGTAGAATCATCCAATTTCCCTCTACTAATACTCTACTCCACCTAGCGGAGCTGGCCCTCACCCTCAACAACTTCTCCTTTGACTCCTCCCACTTCCTCCGTCCAAGGCGTTCCGGACCTGTCATCTGAGTGAGGACCCTTGTGTTGTTCCAGGGGAGAGCTGGTCGGAGGAAGCCATGAACTGTTTTGACGGTCTCGCCCACTGTGCGGAGTGGAAGGTGCTGCTGGCTCGAATCTGTAGCTACCTGCAGAGTGAAGGGGTGACCAGACCACGAGTGCAGTTGTTCGACCGGAGCCAGGGCAAGGTAGGCGTTCTGGGCAGCACTGGTGTAGGGGAGCTTTGTTTATTATCATCATGTGTACTGCGGTACAGTGCCGGGCAGCATGGGTGTACTGCGGTACAGTGCCGGGCAGCACGGGTGTACTGCGGTACTGTGCCGGGCAGCACGGGTGTACTGCGGTACAGTGCCGGGCAGCACGGGTTTACAACTTGTCCACGCCGGCCAACATGTCCCAGCTACAGTGGCTTGCAAAAGTATTCATACCCCTTGAACTTTTCCACATTTTGTCACGTTACAACCACAAACGTAAATGTATTTTATTGGGATTTTATGTGATAGACCAACACAAAGTGGCGCATAATTGTGAAGTGGAAGGAAAATGATACATGGTTTTCAAATTTTTTTACAAATAAAAAACTGAAAAGTGTCGCGTGCAAAAGTATTCAGCCCCCCCTGAGTCAATACTTTGTACCTTTCGCTGCAATTACAGCTGCAAATCTTTTGGGGTATGTCTCTACCAGCTTTGCACAACTAGAGACTGAAATTTTTGCCCATTCTTCTTTGCAAAATAGCTCAAGCTCAGTCAGATTGGATGGAGAGCGTCTGTGAACAGCAATTTTCAAGTCTTGCCAGAGATTCTCAATTGGATTTAGGTCTGGACCATTCTAACACATGAATATGCTTTGATCTAAACCATTCCATTGTAGCTCTGGCTGTATGTTTAGGGTCGTCGTCCTGCTGGAAGGTGAACCTCCGCCCCAGTCTCAATTCTTTTGCAGACTCTAACAGGTTTTCTTCCAAGATTGCCCTGTATTTGGCTCCATCCATCTTCCCATCAACTCTGACCAGCTTCCCTGTCCCTGCTGAAGAAAAGCATCCGCACAGCATGATGCTGCCACCACCATGTTTCACAGTGGGGATGGTGCGTTCAGGGTGATGTGCAGTGTTAGGTTTCCGCCACACATAGCGTTTTGCATTTAGGCCAAAAACTTCAATTTTGGTCTCATCTGACCAGAGCACCTTCCTCCACATGTTTGCTGTGTCCCCACATGGCTTGTGGCAAACTGCAAACGGGACTTCTTATGGCTTTTTTTCAACAATGACTTTCTTCTTGCCACTCTTCCATAAAGGCCCGATTTGTGGAGTGCACGACTAATAGTTGTCCTGTGGACAGATTCTCCCACCTGAGCTGTGGATCTCTGCAGCTCCTCCAGAGTTACCATGGGCCTCTTGGCTGCTTCTCTGATCAATGCTCTCCTTGCCCGGCCTGTCAGTTTAGGTGGACGGCTATGTCTTGGTAGGTTTGCAGTTGTGCCATACTCTTTCCATTTTCGGATGATGGATTGAACAGTGCTCCGTGAGATGTTCAAAGCTTGGGATATTTCTTTATAACCTAACCCTGCTTTAAACTTCTCCACAACTTTATCCCTGACCTGTCTGGTGTGTTCCTTGGGCTTCATGATGCTGTTTGTTCACCAATGTTCTCTAACAAACCTCTGAGGCCTTCACAGAACAGCTGTATTTATACTGAGATTAGATTACACACAAGTGGACTCTATTTACTAATTAGGTGACTTCTGAAGGCAATTGGTTGCACTGGATTTTATTTAGGGGTATCAGAGTAAAGGGGGCTGAATACTTTTGCATGCAACACTTTTCAGTTTTTTATTTGTAAAAAAATTTGAAAACCATGTATCATTTTCCTTCCACTTCACAATTATGCGCCACTTTGTGTTGGTCTATCACATACAACCCCAATAAAATACATTTACGTTTGTGGTTGTAACGTGACAAAATGTGGAAAAGTTCAAGGGGTATGAATACTTTTGCAAGCCACTGTACACTGCTTTTGCGTTTAGCCCATATCCCTCCAAACCTGTCCCATTCATGTATCTGTCTAACTGTTTCATAAAGAGATTAGAGATTCCTTTATTTGTCATTCAGACCTTTCGGTCTGAACGAAATTTCGTTGCCTGCAGTCATACATATAATAATAAATAACAAAACACACAATAAACACAAATTAACATCCACCACAGTGAGTTCACCAGGCACCTCCTCACTGTGATGGAGGCAAAAGTCTTAAAGTCTCTGTCTCTTCCCTCCTTGTTCTCCCTCTGCGCTGAGGTGATCCAGGCTTCTGATGTTGTGACCCCACCGGGTGATGGTAAGTAAGGCAATCCCGCGGCTGAATCCGTGCTCCGTCCGCGACGGGCCGGTTCAAACTCGGCGGCCCGGGTTGGCCGAGGCTGCCGAAGCTGCCGCCCTCCAGTCCAGCGGACGCAGCTGTAGTTGCGGGAGCCCCAGAAAAACAGGTCACCAACCTGTGACCTGCGCGCTCCCGACGATGCCCCGGATTCAGGTCGCCACCAGTGTCTTTGGTCGCCACCGCCGGAACGTCACCGCAGCCCCGAAGCAGGCCAGCCCCGCGCTGGTAAGTCCTGGCTCTGCCTCCGGAGCCTCGAGGTCGGTCGGTCGCTCGCAGCTGGAGTTGGAGGCCGGCAGCTCCGCAATTAGGCCTCAGCACAGACGGAGGCAGAGAAGGGGGATACGACAAGAAAAAGTCGCATTCCCCCGAAGGAAGAGACAAAAGTCATGTTTCACCCTCCCACCCCACACATACACAACCCAATAAACTAAAATTTAACTAAAACAGGACAAAAGAAAACAACAACAACAAAAAAAAGTAAAGACAGACGGACTGCAGGCGAGCCGCTGCTGTACGACAGCGCCGCCACTTCCGGAAAATGTTGGGGTAGTCCCAGAACTACCTCCCAGTTCTCCCACTCGTCTTACTGTCTCCGCCTACATTCTATCTTTGTCCCGCCCCCTCCCCTCACATCAGTCTGAAGCAGGGTCTCGACCCAAAACGTCGCCCATTCCTTCTCTCCAGAGGTGCTGTCTTACCCGCTGAGTTACTCTGGCATTTTGTGTCTACCTCCTCTGACAGCTCGTTCCATACGCTAGCAATGTTACAAAATTTTGAGATTTAAAAAATCAAGTCTGTAATTTATCCCATCAGATAAAGCATAGAAAGACGTTTAATTTGACACCTAATTCACTTTCATATCTTCAGTATTAATAAAGTTATGGCCATTTTCATACTCGGAAATTAGCATCTTGTTCCCTATTGCTTTTCCATTGACTTAACACAAAAGCTGTGATCAAGGACAGTCAAAAGCCCATAACTTTCTTAAAAATTAAGAGAACTGAAAGAAATTTTCAGTTATTATAGATTGAAGCATTCTGAAACAAATAAGAAACAATCTTACTTAGATGACATGAAATTAAAGCATATAATTAGTTAGTTACCTAATTGTAGCTAATTACAAAATTCAATTACTAGATCTAAACATCTATCAATTTCTTAAGAATAGATTAACATTTTTAAATAGTCTAAGTGTCCAAATAACATTCACACAAGAATTCACAATATAACATAATTTTTAAATCTCATTGTCATGGATTTATAGGCCAAATGGAAGGAAGTTAATGTTTAATACCTGTAAATTAATGGGCATTTAAATCATCTTGCAAGTGGGGTTTTCTGGAACGCGATCAATTGGAACGTTGCATTTGCGGTGAATTTAACCCCGTATCGGCATGAAAAATACTGCCGGTTCGTTCGGGGGAAAAAGCACCGTTTCGCAATTTAAAATGTGAATTAAAGGCCTCTTAAGAAGCACTTTAATACATAAAATATACGGCTTTCGTTTACCTGTCCCGTGCGTGAAAATAGTCCCCGTTGTCGGCGTTGACGGCTTTAGAAGCTGATTTTAAAATAACTCCAGCGCTGAAATTGTCGGGCAAAATAAAAAATACACAAAACGCCCGTCGGAACGATTCTTCAGCAAAAGCTTGCACTCCAACGAAATATAATTCAGGACAAGGTAGGAGAAACCCGCGTTTTAACCCCGCCCCCCCCTCAAAGGCGCCAAAATCGCGCACACGGCCAGTGGCAGAATTGCAGCGCCACTGAAGGTAAGTATTGTAACATACCTACATACGCCCACCACCCTTTGTGTGAAAATGTTACTCCTCAGATTCCTATTGAATCTTTTCCCCTTGCACGATTACATGTAATCATGATTTCTCCTTACATCACTACACGTGATTGCACTCAAGTCATCCGCAGTGTACATATGCAGGATAATGTTTAGTGCAAGCTAACGTCCAGATAGTCCAAGGGTCTCCAATGACGTAGATGGGAGGTCAGGACCGCGCTCTAGTTGGTTATAGCATGGTTCAGTTGCCTGCTGACAGCTTTGGAAACTGGAGCACCTGGAGAAAACCCACGTGGTCACGGAGAAAGTACAAACTCCGTACAGACATCACCCATAGTCGGGATTGAACCTGGGTCTCTGGCGCTGTGTGGCAGCACTCTAACGCTGTGCCACTGTGCCGCCCACTGGATAAGCTGAATGGCCAAATTATCCTCCCATGTCTTGTGGTGTTATCAATTTCTCATCCTTGGAATATGTTTGAAATCTCTTTGGAGACTTTGCAAAGGGTTTCACCCTTGGGAGTGGGATGGTGGTGGTGGGGGATCACCTGTAGTACCCAGCTGGGACACTGAGCCACTTGCTGGCGTAGGGGCAGGTGTTGTGGGGAAGGTTTTGGTGTTGGGAGGGGGCTGTGGGTGGTGTCGGGAGGTTCTGGTCCAGGGTGTGCTGACGGGCTCTGTGTCTTGTGCCCCCCCTCCCCGGTACACAGAGTGTGGATATCGGTGAGGAGCTGGTGCGGCAGGGACACGCCGTGCGGTGCCCGCGGGGAGATGGAGCCACGGCGGCAGACGGAGCCGACACTCACTGGATGGTGGCACCAACAAACCTGCAGACCCTGCTGGTAATGTCCACGCACAGTCCGATCCCACACGCGGAGCCCAGTCCCACACACGGGCTCCCAGACCCACACACACAGTCTGATCCCACACATGGGGCCCGATCCCACACACAGTCCGATCCCACACACAGTCCGATCCCACACACAGTCCGATCCCACACTCGGGGCCCAGTTCCACACACACAGTCCGATCCCACACACAGTCCGATCCCACACAGTCCGATCCCACACACAGTCCGATCCCACACACGGGGCCCAGTCCCACACACGGAGCCCGATCCCACGCGCACAGTCCGATCCCACGCGCACAGTCCGATCCCACGCGCACAGTCCGATCCCACACACAGTCCGATCCCACACACGGGGCCCAGTCCCACACACACAGTCCGATCCCACATGCACAGCCCGATCCCACACGCAATAGAGTGGATGTGGAGAGGATGTTTCCACTGGTGGGAGAGTCCAGGACCAGAGGTCACAGCCTCAGAATTAAATGTTGCTCTTTTAGAAAGGAGATGAGGAGGAATTTCTTTAGTCAGAGGGTGGTGAATCTGTGGAACTCATTGCCACAGACGGCTGTGGAGGCCAAGCAGTGGATATTTTTAAGGCAGAGATAGATAAATTCTTGATTAGAATGGATGTCAAGGTTTATGGGAAGGCAGGAAGATGGGATTAGCCATGATTGAATGGTGGAGAAGACACAAAGGGTCGAATGGCCTAATTCTACTCCTATAACTTGTGAACTCCATGATTTTGAGGACCTCTTACAGAACCAAAGGTCACAGCTCCCCTTGACGCCGGGAAGAAGAGCGGTGTGTGGGAGAGGGTGAGGAGCCACGCTGTCTGCCTACGGACAGGTTTATAATGTGGGGGTGGACCGGGAGAGCGAGGGGCCTGGTGAAGGGGATAGACACAAGATGCTGGAGTAGAGAACATGGATAGGTGACGTTTCACAGAGTGCTGGAGTAACTCAGCGGGTCAGGACGCATCTCTGGCGAACATGGACAGGTGACGTTTCGGGTCGAGACTCTACTCCTTACTGACCGCGCTGTGTTTAATTTAGAACGATGTGACCGGGGCCGCGGATGGATGCGCCGTTTCTGAAGCGACTGCACGAAGCGCAAAGCCACAACTGCCGGAATCTTGGCAGAGTCACGCGGGTACGCCGTAAGATGCCAATCCAGCGCCTCGCAAACGCTCGGCAACACCACGACTCATTCCCTGCACAACCGACTGGAAAGGGAAGGGGCAGCTCTGAGATTGATTAATACAGTCACACAACATGGAAACAGCCCCTTCAGCCATACCTGCCCTGGGCACGGAAATCGCTATCAAAATATGGGGGGGACGGGGGGGGGGCACAATTTCTTGGCGGCCGTGCGCGCATGCGCTCACACACACACACAAGGCTTCGGAGGCTTCAGCCATGGACCCTGTGAACGGTAATTTCAGCTCAATCCAGCGGTAAATGCAGCTCAACTCCGCCTGACTCGCCGGGGTTAACCTACAGCCCTGCCTGGACTGACGGGACACCAGTCCGGAGCCGTGGAGCTAGCGCTGCTTCTCCGCACTGGCTGTAAGACTGGGACATATTTCCCGTAAGTCCAGGCAGGGCTGTAGGTTAACCTGACGGGACAGGCAGAGTTGAGCTGGGTTTAGCGCAGCTTCTGTGCGCTGGCTGTGGGTCTGGCGGCACGACTCCCATCTGACCCGACGTCTCTGGCCACCCCCGGGGGTGGGGGGGGGGGGGAGTAGGGCACTCGGGTGGGGACGGGGATGGTCCAGTGGCGGTTCGGCAGCTCCGGAGAGCCGGGATCGATCCTGGCTGTGGATGAGGCAGAGGTCTGTGTCCAGGGCTACTGAGAGTGTTTTTCACTTGTGACCCTATGACCTGGGCACGTCTCCCTCCTCCAATCACCGCGCTCTATCCTCAGTCCCAACCCCCTACTTCTGCCTCTGACCGACACCTCCCTCCTCCAATCATCGCACTGAATCATCATGTCCCGCCCCTACTGCCTGCTGACCGACGTCTCGTCCAATCGGCACCCTCGATCAGCAGTCCCACCCCCACTGTCTCGCGGAAAGCGGAGATTTCACCGGGTTTTAAAATCCGGATTACAAAAAATAGGGGGGGTCGTCCCCCACCTCTCAAAACAGGGGGGTGTCCCCCCTGCCCCCCCCCCCCGGGATTTCCGCCCCTGCCTGCCCACACCCACCAACATGCCAATCTACACTAGTCACATAAGCCCATGTTTGGCCCATATCCCTCTAAACCTTTGCTATGCATTTCCCTGTCCAAATGTATTTTAAATGTTGTGAAAGTCCCTGCCTCAACTATCTCGTCTGGCAGCTCGTTCCATACATTCCACTGTGTGGAAGAAAGTTATTACATTTTTTTATTGGTCATTGATTGCTATGTACAGCCCACCGGGCCCATGCCGACCATCGACCACCCGTTCACACTAGTTCGATGCTGTCCCACTTTCTCATCCACTCCCCACACTCGGGCCCATTTACAGAGGGACTATTATCCTCCAAACCCGCACGTCTTTGACACGTGAGAGGAAACCGGAGCACCTGGGGGAAACCCACGCAGTCACAAGGAGAACGTGCAAACTCCACACACACAGACAGAGAGCGCCGGAGATCAGGCTGGAACCCGGGTCTCTGGTGCTGTGAGGCAGCAGCTCTACCCGCTGCGCCATGGTGCCAAGGTGTTCATGAGCTATCTTCTTGGTAGCTCTCAGCGCCCCCCCCCCCCCCACACACCGGGTCTCCCTTAGCTCTCAGCGGAGCGGCCTGTCCACCTCAGCCCGACTCACTCCATCTTCATTCACTCACCCCCTCCCTCCCGCTGCAATCCCCCCCCCCCAGTTTGCTCCCTCCCCCTGTAACGGGCGTGTGTTGTTGCAGGGCACCCTCTGGGCAGCAGCTCAGGAGCCGTCCCGGCTGGCGACGAGTTTCTCTAGGACTGCACCCCGTTTGCTCCAAGGTACCGACCCGTCCCATTTACATTGTTCTGCCTGCACCTCCTACCTCCCCGTCTCTGTCTCTCCATCTGCCCTCTCTCTCCCTAGCATTCTGTCTCTATCTCTCCCTCTGCTCTCTCCCTCTCGTCCCGTGTCTCTCTCTCCCCTCTCATCCAGTCCCTCTCCCTCTCCTCTGACTCCCTCTCTCCCCGTCTCTCTCCCCACTCCCTCGCATCCTGTCTCTCTCCCCTCTCCCCTCACCCTGTGTCTCCCCCTCTTCCCTCTCCCTTCGTCCTGTGTCTCCCCCTCTTCTCTCTCCCTCTCGTCCTGTCTCCCACTCTCACTCTCCCTCTCTCCCTCTCGTCCTGTGTCCCTTTCTCCCCCTCCCCCTATTTCCCGCTATTCCCCTCTCTCCCCTCCCTCCCTCTCTCCCCTCCCCTCATCCACTCTCCCCTTCTCCCCTCTCCCTCTCATCCTGTGCCTCTCCCTTTCTCCCCATGTCTCTCCCTCTTTCCCCTCTCCCTCTCATCCTGTGTCCCTCTCTCCCTCTCCCTCTCATCCTGTGTGTGTCTCTCTCCCATCTCCCGTCCTGTCTCCCACGTCAGGTTGGGGAGGGGCTGGGAGCATACTGTGGCTGGGGCAGGGGTCAGCGGGGTGCCGTGGAGAGGCGAGGGGTGGGAGACGCACTGGGGTCAGAGAGGGGTTCGACAGCAAGCGAGGGTTTGTCTGGGTGAAGATGGGCAGGGGGTCAGACAAGGGTCAGAGATGTACTGGGATCAGCTGAGGGCAGGCGGGGCGAGGATGGACAAGTGGTCAGTGGAGTGCAAGGGGCAGGGAGGGGGTCAGCTGGAGGCTGGCGAAACCGGTGGGGTGAGGATGGGCAAGGCGTCAGGGAACTACAGGGGGCAGTGAGGGGTCAGCTGGAGGCAGGCTGGACTGACGGGACCGATGGGGTGAGGATGGGCAAGGGGTCAGCTGAAGGCAGGCGGAACCGGTGTGGTGAGGATGGGCAAGGGGTCGGAGAACTACAGGGGGGCAGTGAGGGGGTGAGGCAGGGGTCACCCACAGTGCTCTGGCCGGCCTGGGTCTGGCTCCGGCCAGCAGCCAGTGCTCTCCTCTGACCCGTCTCCTCTTCCCCACAGGAGTGACCCGGAGCTGTGAGCCAGGAGCGTGCCTGAACATGCGGAGCAGAGCGGAGCGGGTTCACAGTTACTCTTCTAAATAGTTTGTTTGAAAAGCCTTAACCCCGTCTGCCCCTTGCAGGGGTGGAGGGGCGAGGAGTCCCCCACAGGGTGGGGTGTCATGTGTAGGGTCAGGGTCAGCAGTGGGGGGGTTTGAGCTGTGCTCACAGTAACACCTTCCCCTAGACAAGGAATCGTCAGGGCATTCTTGGTTGCTGAAAATCCCCCTGGAAATTGTTTGCATTCATAGAACGCAGAACAGTACAACACAGGAACAGGCCCTTCGGCCCACAATGTCCGTGCTGGACATGATGCCAAGTTAGACTAATCTCTGCCTGCACGTGATCCATATCCCTCCATTCCCTGCATATCCATGTGCCTATCTAAAAGCCTCTTAAACACCACTATCGTCTCTGTATCCGCTGGCAGTTGTGTTCCGGCACCCACCACCCTCTGTGTTAATGTAAAATAACTTGTCCGGCACATCTCCTTTAAACATTGTCCCTTTCACCTTAACCCTATGCCCTCTAGTCTTTGATATTTCCACCCTGGGGGGAGTGGTTCTATCCTATCTATGCCTCTCATAATGTTACTGACCTATCACGTCTCCCTGAAGTCTTTGTACTCCAGAGAAAAGGTCATAACTGGTAGGAGTAGAATTAGGCCATTTGGCCCATCAAGTCTACTCCGCCATTCAATCATGGCTGATCTATCTCTCCCCATTCTCCTGCCTTCTCCCCATAACCCCTGACACCTGTCCTAGTCAAGAATCTAACTCTGCCTTAAAAATATTCACTGATGGTCTCCCCAGCCTTCTGTGGCAAAGAATTCCACAGATTCACCACCCTCTCACTAAAGACATTTCTCCTCATCTCCTTCCTAAAATAATGTCCCTTAATTCTATACCTAGACTCCCACTAGTGGAAACATCCTCTCCACATCCTCTCTATCCAAGCCTTTCACTATCCTGTATGTTTACAATCTTGGTTTGTCCAGCCACTCCTTTAGAGCTCATTCCCTCTAATCCAGGCAGCATTCTGGTAAGAAGACACAAGTAGATAGCATCTCTGGAGCATCGTCTGGCAAATAGATAGCATCTCTGGAGATCATAGATGGCTCTCAAAGGTGGGGTAGCAGTGAGAGAGGGTCTCGCAGAACTCCCGTTGGAGAGAGGAGGAGAACTTCAAAGTGGGTAGTAAGGAAGTGCAGATAAGCATCGAAGATAGACACAAAATGTTGGAGTAACTCAGCGGGACAGGCAGCATCTCTGGAGAGAAGGAATGGGTGATGTTTTGGGTCGAAGAAGGGTCTCGACCGGAAACGTGTTACTCCAGCATTTTGTGATACTTCTTCAATGTAGGAACATCTTGAGATTTCGCAGTGGAGCAGGAAAATATGGATACGTGAAACTTCTCTCCCTGTCTGACGCCTTTTTTTGTCTCCATTTCACCTCCTGCCTTTGTAACTTACCCCACGCATCTGCCAATCATCCCCCCTCACCTGTCATTACCAGACCAGCCTCTCCACCCCCCCCCCCACCACCACCCCACAAGCCGCCACGATGTATGAAGACCTGAATCATCACCTATCCATGTTCTCCAAAGATGCTGCCTGAGTTACTCCAGCACTCTGTGTCATATTCTGATTAACTTCTTAGAGCCGTAGAGTGATACAGTGTGTAAACAGGCCCTTCGACATGTCCCATCTACACTAGTCCCACCTGCCTACATTTGGTCCATTCATCCAAACCTGTTCTATCCATGTACCTGTCTAACGCTCTCTCTCATTGTCTATATTATGGAGCAGTACATCTTTATCTTTGGTGTAAACTAGCATCTGCAGTTCTTTGTTTCTACGCCCTGCTTCACCATCACTTGGCTCAGTGTTTTCTGACGTTTACTGACTGTGCAGCAGAGACTAAGGGCAATAAAGGTTGGTTGAGTTCCCGAAGAGTCTTCTCCGGTTTTCTGTCTTTGTCTGGTGTTGAGGGTGGTTCCCGCTGCCTTACGTGTGAGGAGCGTTTGGTTATAGTGGTGTGATTACCGCTTGAAGTGGGGATGAATGGTAATCCCCGGCGCAGCGGTGGAGATGCTCACAGACCTGGGTTCCATACTCACTATGGGTGCTGTCAATACGGAGTTTGTTCGTCAGCGTGGATTTTCTCTGGGATCTCTAGTTTCTCGGTATAAATGTAAATTGTCCAGTGTTAATGTGCGGGGATTGCTGGTCGGTACGGACACGGTGGGCCGAAGGGCCTGTTTGCGCTGTATCTAAACTAAACCAAATAACCAAACCAAATTTCCCTGGTCAATTCTTCCCTTCCCTCCTGCACCACCCGCTCCCCGGGTACTTTCCCTTGCAACCGCAAGAGATGCTACACTTGTCGCTTCACCTCCCCCCTCGACTCCATTCAAGGACCCAAGCAGTCGTTCCAGGTGCGACAGAGGTTCACCTGCATCTCCTCCAACCTCATCTATTGCATCCGCTGCTCTAGATGTCAGCTGATCTACATCGGTGAGACCAAGCATAGGCTTGCCGATCGTTTTGCTGAACACCTCCGCTCGGTCCGCATTAACCAACCTGATCTCCCGGTGGCTCAGCACTTCAACTACCCCTCCCATTCCGAATCCGACCTCTCTGTCCTGGGCCTCCTCCATGGCCCGAGTGAGTACCACCGGAAATTGGAGGAGCAGCACCTCATATTCCGCCTTGGGCAGTCTGCACCCTAGTGGCATAAACATTGAATTCTCCAATTTCCGATAGCCCTTGCTGTCTCCCCTTCTCAGCTCTCCCTCAACCCTCGGGCTCCTTCCTTTTTCCTTTCTTCTCCCCTCCCCCACCCTACATCAGTCTGATGAAGGGTTTCGGCTGGAAACGTTGCCTATTTCCTTCGCTCCGTAGAAGCTGCTGCACCCGCTGAGTTTCTCCAGCACTTTTGTCTACCTTCGATTTTCCAGCATCAGCAGTTCCTTCTTAAACAAATAACTCATCTCCATTATATCATGGGCTATGTGTCTGTACACAGCCCAGTCCCACCCAACACTGTCCCCGGAGACAAGGAGGGAGCCACTAGCGGCGACGGACGCGAGGAGAGGTATGTCGGGTCGGGTTGGGTTTAACCTAGAGGTGCCTCTGACAGAGGGACATCGGTAAATGAAACACTTGCGCGCTGGAGATCAGACTTGTCCCAGACAATGGCGGTGACGTGGGACCTCGCTCTCCCGGGCAGGGTATCAGGCGGAGACCGGGAGTCAGGATCAACATCGTTGATAGACACAAAAAGCTGGAGTGACTCAGCGGGACAGGCAGCATCTGCAGAGAAGGAATGGGCGACGTTTCGAGTCGAGACCCTTCTTCAAACATTAACAGGCTGTCTTTTTAAAATTCGTCGAAATTTCTGAGTCAATCAAATGCGTCCGAACATATAGTACAAATCCGGAAAGAAAGAAAAAAAATAATGAAGGCAATTATCGAATAAACAAAATAATGAAACAAAATTCGAATAAGCACAAACAATTCCAAAACAAATTTATTAACTTTCGTAAATGATGAAACTACCAAAACAATTGGAGGTACATGCAACGTTAGAGTTAACAAGATAATCGGGGTGTTTGAAACGTATCTGAAGAAGGGACCCGACAGACACGTCAACTATCCACGTTCATAACATAGAAAATCGGTGCAGGAGTTGGCCATTCGGCCCTTCGAGCCATTCAATGTGGTCATGGCTGATCATCCAAAATCAGTACCCCGTTCCTGCTTTCTCCCCATACCCCTTGATTCCGTTAGCCCTAAGAGCTCAATCTAACTCTTGAAAACATCCAGTGAATTTGCCTCCACTGCCTTCTGTGACAGAGAATTCCACAAATTCACAGCTCTCTGGGGTGAAAACGTTTTTCCTCGTCTCAGTCTTAAATGGCCGACCCCATAATCTTAAACTGTGACCCCTGGTTCTCGGGTAAGTTCGTAAGTGATTGAAGCAGAATTAGGCCAATCAGCGCGCAAGTGTTTCATTTACCGATGCCAAGTCTACTCCGCCATTCAGTCATAGCTGGTCTATCTCGCCCTCCTGACCCTATTTTCCCCATAACCCCTGACACCCGTACTAATCAAGAATCTATCTATCTCGGCCTTACAAATATGTTTAAATATAAGAACGTTCTCCAGAGATGCTGCCCGTGCCACTGAGTTACTCCAGCACTTTCTGTCCTTTTAATTTTTTTTAATAACTTGGAAAGAAATGTTTTTCTTAACCCATGAGAGAATTGAAATGACCAACACATGCTCGTTTGGACATGAGCAGTCATTCAAGGCAAGAGTGACTTGCTCATCTTCCTAACAAACCGTTTTCCCGACGAGTTCATAAAGTTTGTATTTGGTATTTATTCCATGTCCCCATGTCCCTGCTGTTGGGACCGATTGTAATTATTGTAGCCTGATTTGCTGATGATACAAAGTTAGATAGTTTAGCAAAATCCGCAAAGACACATTGTTGGGTTAATTGAATGGACAAGTCAGCGATTATTGTGAGAAGATAAAAGAATGAACAGTAACTAGGAATGAACAGTATAGGAGTAAAGAGGTTCTTCTGCAGTTGTATAGGGCTCTGGTGAGACCACATCTGGAGTATTGTGTGCAGTTTTGGTCTCCTAATTTGAGGAAGGCCATCCTTGTGATTGAGGCAGTGCAGCGTAGGTTCACGAGATTGATCCCTGGGATGGCGGGACTGTCATATGAGGAAAGATTGAAAAGACCAGGCTTGTATTCACTGGAGTTTAGAAGTATGAGGGGGGATCTTATAGAAACATATAAAATTATAAAAGGACTGGACAAGCTAGATGCAGGAGAAATGTTCCCAATGTTGGACGAGTCCAGAACCAGGGGCCACAGTCTCAGAATAAAGGGGAGGTCATTTAAGACTGAGGTGAGAAAAAACTTTTTCACCCAGAGCGTTGTGAATTTATGGAATTCCCTGCCACAGAGGGCAGTGGAGGCCAAATCACTGGATGGATTTAAGAGAGAGTTAGATAGAGCTCTTGGGGCTAGTGGAGTCAAGGGATATGGGGAGAAGGCAGGCACGGGTTATTGATAGGGACGATCAGCCATGATCACAATGAATGGCGGTGCTGGCTCGAAGGGCCGAATGGCCTCCTCCTGCACTTGTTTCTATGTTTCAAATTGTTATTCCAATGGAGTGGGACAAAAACATGAAGTGCAAATAGATCTGGGGAGAAAAGTATAAAGGCCAAGCGTGGAGGTACTGCCAGTAAATAGGGATGTGAATGAATTGTGTAGGAAGGAACTGCAGATGCTGGCTTAAACCGAAGATAGACACAAAATGCTTGAGTAACTCAGCGGGACAGGCAACATCTCTAGAGGGAAGGAATGGGTGACGTTTCGGGTCGAGACCCTTCTTCTGAATGGCAAAGGATATGGGGTACAAAGGGTGGTAATATTAAATTAAGTTGTAGTGTCTGGAGTTTTGGCCTCTAAATTTATGGATATATACGCATTTCGAGGCGATGCAGAGAAGATTCATCAGGTTGACATTTGGGACAGACACAAAATGCTTGTGTAACTCAGCGGGACAGGCAGCATCTCGGGTCAGAAGGAATGGGGGACGTATCTTGTCGAGACCCGTCTTCAGACTGAGAGTCGGGGAAGAGGGAACCGATAAATATGGAACGGTAAGGTGTGAAATCGAGACATCAAAGGGGAGGAAGCTCAAGGAAAATGTCGAATAGTGAGGGTGACAAAGAAGTTCCCACCCAAACCACCCCCTCCCCAGGTACTTTCCCCTGCAACTGCAGGAGATGCAACACCTGTCCCTATACCTCCTCCCGCTCGACTCCATCCAAGGTCCCCAACAGTCTTTTCACGTGAGGCAGAGTTTCACTTGCACCTCCTCCAACCTCATCTACTGTACGCGCCGTTCCAGGTACGGACTCCTGTATATCGGTGTGACCAAGCGCAGGCTCGGCGATCGTTTCGCTGAACACCACCGCTCAGTCCGCCTGAACCTACCTGAGCTCCCGGTTGGTCAACACTTTAACTCCCCCTCCCATTCCCACACTGACCTTTCTGTCCTGGGCCTCCTCCATTGTCAGAGTGAGGCCCAGCGCACATTGGAGGAACAGCACCTCATATTTAGTTTGGGCAGCGGTATGAACATTGACTTCTCTAACTTCAAATAACCCTTGCTTTCCCTCTCTCTCTCCGTCTCTCTCCCTTCCCAGTTCTCCGACCAGTCTTACTGACTTCGACTGCATTTTATCTGTTTGTTTTGTTGTTACCTTCTCCCAGCTAACAAACTTGATCTGCATTCCCTTTGCCCTGTTTTCACACCTTCACACTTCCTTATCTATCGATTTCCCTCCTCCCCGACGTCAGTCTGAAGAAGGGTCTCGACCCGAAACGTCACCCAATTCCTTCTCTCTGGAGATGCTGCCTGCCCTGCTGAATTACCCCAGCGTTTTGCCTATACTGAGATGCTGCTGAAATAAGCATCTTGTACCTGATCCAGGTTCTGATGGAGACAGGTTTAACTTTCAATACCAAGCGAACTAATTCGCCCCAGTTGCCGAGAGGATTGGGACCAGGGGGCGCGGTGGCTGCAGAGGGAGTGGCTGCCGCAGACATTGACAACTGGGGCTAAACTCACACACGACCTGACCCACATTCAGAGATTTGCATCGGTTTGACTTTTCACACATTCAGAGACTTCAAGACACGTTCACTGATGCAACAATCGTCGACCCACTATCTCATCAAGATTGTCGCTTGAGGTGGCAAAAGTGATCGAGCTAGGCCTGTGTGGGTTTCCTGTTTACGCTCTTTGCTCCTGCCCAAAGGTCAACCCGTTAGACCACGGCGGGTGCGCGCTGGGCTCACTGCAACGACCAGGATACATAGATACATAGATACATGGAAAATAGGTGCAGGAGTAGGCCATTCGGCCCTTCGAGCCTGCACCGCCATTCAATATGATCATGGCTGATCATCCAACTCAGTATCCCGTACCTGCCTTCTCTCCATACCCCCTGATCCCCTTAGCCACAAGGGCCACATCTAACTCCTTCTTAAATATAGCCAATGAACTGGCCACAACTACCCTCTGTGGCAGAGAGTTCCAGAGATTCACCACTCTCTGTGTGAAAAAGTTTTTCCTCATCTCGGTCTTAAAGGACTTCCCCCTTATCCTTAAGCTGTGACCCCTTGTCCTGGACTTCCCCAACATCGGGAACAATCTTCCTGCATCTAGCCTGTCCAACCCCATAAGAATTTTGTACGTTTCTATAAGATCCCCTCTCAATCTCCTAAATTCTAGCGAGTATAAGCCAAGTCTATCCAGTCTTTCTTCATATGAAAGTCCTGACATCCCAGGAATCAGTCTGGTGAACCTTCTCTGCACTCCCTCTATGGCTATAATGTCCTTCCTCAGATTTGGAGACCAAAACTGTACGCAATACTCCAGGTGTGGTCTCACCAAGACCCTGTACAACTGCAGTAGAACGTCCATGCTCCTATACTCAAATCCTTTTGCTATGAAAGCTAACATACCATTCGCTTTCTTCACTGCCTGCTGCACCTGCATGCCTACTTTCAATGGCTGGTGTACCATGACACCCAGGTCTCGCTGCATCTCCCCATTTCCTAATCGGCCACCATTTAGATACACCATAGGATGGGTTCAACTGAACGGCGAGCTCATATGTGCGAATTAACCTCATTTACAGAGTCCTCTATTACATCCTGTTTGCTCGTTCATCAAGGTTCCTGGAGGCCAGGCGCCAACGCCACTAAATGAGTAAGGAAAAAAACAGCAACGCACATCCCAATCCAACGTCCACGGACAACTTCTCCCGTGGAAGCTGTGAGCGGGTCTACCTGTCAACGGTGGGCCTCGTCAGCCACAGATTCCCCTCCCCAAACTGGACAACATCTGTAGAAGGGTCTCGACCCGAAATATCACCCATTCCTTCTCTCAGAGATGTTGCCTGTCCCGCTGAGTTACTCCAGCATTTTGTGTCTATCTTAGCTGCACAAAGCTGCACCATCGTCTCTCGCAGATGGCCACATGCCAACTAAGTATATCAACATCGCCTAGGTGTGGGCCGACATGCTGACCTGGACTAATACTTACAAAGCAACGCCGCAGGCGCGTAGGCCCAGAGCGCCAACCATCTATAACGAGAGATCAACAACCTGCCCTGATATTTTGTTTAGTTTGTAGATACAGCGCGGAAACAGGCCCTTCGGCCCACCGAGACGGCACCGGCAAGCCATCCCCGCACACTAACACTATCCTACACACACGAGGGACAATTTTATATTTATACCAAGCCAATTAACCTACAAACCTGCACGTCTTTGGAGTGAAGAAAGCGAATGGCATGTTGGCCTTTAAAACAAGAGGAATCGAATATAGGAGCAAGGAGGTCCTTCTGCAGTTGTACAGAGCCCTAGTGAGACCACACCTGGAGTATTGTGTACAGTTTTGGTCCCCTAATTTGAGGAAGGACATTCTTGCTATTGAGGGGGTGCAGCGTAGATTTACAAGGTTAATTCCCGGGATGGCGGGACTGTCATAGGCTGAGAGAATGGAGCGGCTGGGCTTGTACACTCTGGAGTTTAGAAGGATGAGAGGGTATCTCACTGAAACATATAAGATTGTTAAAGGTTTGGACATGGTAGAGGCAGGAAACATGTTCCCGATGTTGGGGGAGTCCAGAACCAGGGGCCACAGTTTAAGAATAAGGAGTAAGCCATTTAGAACGGAGACGAGGAAACACTTTTTCTCACAGAGAGTGGTGAGTCTGTGGAATTCTCTGCCTCAGAGGGCGGTGGAGGCGGGTTCCCTGGATGCTTTCAAGAGAGAGCTAGATAGGGCTCTTAAAAATAGCGGAGTCAGGGGATATGGGGAGAAGGCAGGAACGGGGTACTGATTGGGGATGATCAGCCATGATCACATTGAATGGCGGTGCTGTCTTGCTATCCCCTGACTCCGCTATTTTAAGAGCCCTATCTAGCTCTCTCTTGAAAGCATCCAGAGAACCTGCCTCCACCACCCTCTGAGGCAGAGATTTCCACACTCACCACTCTCTGTGAGAAAAAGTGTTTCCTCGTCTCCGTTCTAAATGGCTTACTCCTTATTCTTAAACTGTGGCCCCTGGTTCTGGACTCCCCCAACATCGGGAACATGTTGCCTGCCTCTAGCGTGTCCAAGCCCTGGACTCCGACCCGCGCCAGAGAACCACTGATGAGGTGTTTGCGCAGTAATCAACCAGGACCTCTCCAGTAAGGTGAGAGCTGCCTCGCCTGAGCTGCCCCGCATCGGGCAGGGTCACCAGGCGGATGTGTCCTTTAAACTGACCCTCCTTCTCTGCCTACAGGGATGAACACATGGCCACGATCTCCGCCTGACATCTTCTTTATCCCCCGTCAATCTTTCCCCAAGTGGTCCCGGGACCCGGCGGCCCCGCCCCCGGTAGTTGGCACCGAGCATCGGCCAGAGGCTCAACCAACGATACTCAACTCACCTCAGTCGGACACCTTGGCCGGGAGCGCAGTGCCAGCCGACCACATCTCCATGGACGCTGTGCCTCTGGTCTTCGTTGTACAGATGTTCCAGGTGTGCGGTGAGTGAGTCAGGGTTGGGGACGTTTCCATGGGATGAGGAGGAAGTTCCCGGAGAATCGCACTTGTCAATGTGGGTGGCCCGGCCAGAGGGAATGTTGGTTGTTGGTCAGAAAGCCTGGGGTTGATGCTAACAACGTGGGGTTGGTCACCAACATCCCCCCTTCCCAACTCTCCGCGTCCAGGGCCCCATCCCAGTGGGGAAATCAACCCTACTTAATACAATCAAATTGTATTGTATATGTAAGTGTATCTATTATCCATATAGATATATGGTAGACATAAAATGCTGGAGTAACTCAGCGGGACAGGCAGCATCTCTGGAGAGAAGGAATGGGTGAAGTTTCGGGTCGAGGCCTTCAGATATATATATCCGCGATAATATCTATATCGATAGATTTTTACTCTTTCCATTACGTGGACATAATTAACTGTTTTTACTGGTTTCCAAAAAGATGAAGTGTCCCGACACGAAATGTCACCTATCCACGTTCTCCACAGATGCTGCCTGACCCGCTGAGTTACTCCAGCACTCTGTGAAACGTCACCTATCCATGTTCCCCACAGATGCTGCCTGACCCGCTGAGTTACTCCAGCATTTTGAATCCTTTTTGCCTCAACTGCCTTCTGTTTTTTCCAATTTGATCGCGTTAAAGTAGATTATTGTAAAGAATTCTGAAACAACAAATGCGACCTCCAATTACTCCAAATTTCTTAAATTACTGGCATCGCGTTTCTGTCCGAGTTCCTACCGTCACATAACAGATAACTGTAATTTCCTGGGATGGCAGGACTTTCATATGAAGAAAGACTGGATAGACTCGGCTTGCACTCGCTAGAATTTAGAAGATTGAGGGGGGATCTTATAGAAACTTACAAAATTCTTAAGGGGTCGGACAGGCTAGATGTAGGAAGATTGTTCCCGATGTTGGGGAAGTCGAGGACAAGGGGTCACAGTTTAATGATAAAGGGGAAATCCTTTTTTACCGAGATGAGAAAAAAACATTTCACACAGAGAGTGGTGAATCTCTGGAACTCTCTGCCACAGAAAGTAGTTGAAACCAGTTGATTGGCTATATTTAAGAGGGAGTTAGATGTGGCCCTTGGGGCTAAAGGGATCAGAGGGTATGGAGAGAAGGCAGGTACAGGATACTGAGTTGGATGATCAGCCATGATCATATTGAATGGCGGTGCAGGCTCGAAGGGCCGAATGGCCTACTCCTGCACCTGTTTTCTATGTTTTCTATGTTTCTATGTTTCAATTTGATGGATATGTTTCCAGTTGCAGGATTCGGGCCTTTTCAGTCGGGAGGCCGGGATGTTGTGACTGCTGATGTCGGTCAGACGGTTGAACTGTCCTGCGAGACTGCGTACAAAGTGGAGGTCGCGGCCCACGTACTCTGGTACAAGCAGCGGGCGGACGAGGCTCCGACAGCAATCAAGACCGCCGACTGCACACAGACCGGCTGCAGGGCGACTTTAAAAAAAGGTCGCGGGGATAACACGTCCACTCTGGAAATCCGGGACGCCCAGGTTGAGGACTCGGGATTCTATTACTGCTCTGGACACGAGAGCAATGCAGAGTTCTCGAGAGGACTCACGCTTCTGGTCGGAGGTAAGAACAGGCGACGATGGAACTATGCACAGACTTGCACTGTCGCCGAACCCCGCGTTAACTGTGTCCCAATCTCCTCCCAGACAGCTCCACTGACGAGACCAGTCTGCTGGTGTTTGTGCCGCAGTTTGAGACAAACGACTCGGTCCCCCTGGTGTGTCAGGTGAGCGGCCTTTCCTCCAACATGGTTGTCATTTACTGGAACATTTCGGGACAGCTGACGGAAGGACGGAGTGACTCGGGCAGGATTGAGCCGGATCAGAGCTACAGCGTTAGAAGTCAAGTGTTGGTCCCGCCTGGAGTCTGGTGGAGCGGGGAGATCTGTACTTGCATTGTGCAACTGGGGGGCGCGGACAAGACCCGGACCAAGAGCGTGCCCCGTCCCATCCCCACCCCAGACCATGGTGAGTTGGTGCACCGCACACGTCAGATTATGTTCATCTGCGTTGTCATCTGCCGCGCAGTATTTATGTGGACCTGTGCATTTTGTCGGGATTTATACGAGTCGCACTTTGGGGCATTGAAAATTAACATGCTTCTTAAACTGATGAAGTCCACGGGGTGAAGATGTTCCCACCGCCCTTCTCTCCATCCCCAATACTATCAAACCCAGCAAGTTCATCAGCTCAGAAGATCTAGGAGCAAAGGAGCAAAGAGGTCCTTCTGCAGTTGTACAGAGCCCTAGTGACACCACACCTGGAGTATTGTGTGCAGTTTGGGTCCCCTAATTTGAGGAAGGACATTCTTGCTATTGAGGGAGCCCAGCGTAGGTTCACCAGGTTAATTCCCGGGATGGCGGAACTGTCATATGCTGAGAGAATGGAGCGGCTGGGCTTGTACACTCTGGAGTTTAGAAGGATGAGGGGGGATCTTATTGAAACATATAAAATTATAAAAAGGACTGGACAAGCTAGATGCAGGAAAAATGTTCCCAATGTTGGGCGAGTCCAGAACCAGGGGCCCCGCAGTCTTAGAATAAAGGGGAGGCCATTTAAGACTGAGGTGAGAAAAAACGTTTCCACCCAGAGAGTTGTGAATTTATGGAATTCCCTGCCACAGAGGGCAGTGGAGGCCAAGTCACTGGATGGATTTAAGAGAGGAGTTAGATAGAGCTCTAGGGCCTAGTGGATATGGGGAGAAGGCAGGCACGGGTTATTGATAGGGGACAATCAGCCGTGATCACAATGAATGGCGGTGCTGGCTCGAAGGGCCGAATGGCCTCATCCTGCACCTATTTTCTATGTTTCTATGTCTACTCCGCCATTCAATCGTAGCTCACGATTCAATCACAGACGTGCAACTTTGTGGGTTAATTGGCTTCCCTAAATTGTCCTTGGCTCTAACACCAAGACCCGGTGCGCGACCTTGCATCACCCGGCGTGGCTTTAATGGCTGCGGGACAATCACCATCGCCCGCCGGGGGCTTTGACTTTGACTCTGACATCGGGGGGGGGGGGAGTGCAGTGGAGAGATACGTTATTTTTGCCTTCCATCACAGCGTTGTGATGGATGTATGTGTAAATTGTGTTGTGTCTCGGGTCTTCTTTGTTTTGTATTGTATGGCTGCAGAAACGACATTTCGTTTGGACCTCAAGGGGTCCAAATGACAAATTTGTCCCTCAAAAGACAAATAAATTGAATTGGAATTGGAATTGGAATTGGTGTTTAAAACAACTAATGTACCCGCGGTCGTTGGTCGACGCGGACTCGGTGGGCCGAAAGGCCTGTTTCCACGCCGTATGTCTAAACTAATCTAAACTAAACTGATTGGCAAATCCAATTAAAGAACCCGCTGAATGTGCCGCGTCGCTCTGACATCCTTTGGTCAGTTAAAACGTTGCCACGATTTTCTGATCTTTTATTAAACATAAAACACACAACAGTGCAGCACATGAACAGGCCCTTCCGCCCACCATGTTCATGACGACCGTGATGCCGACGACCGTACAATTAATCCCCTCTGCCTGCGGGTGATCGGTATCCCTCCATTCCCGGCATCTTCACGTTCCTGTGTAAATGCACCTTAAAGGCCACTGTCGTATCTGTCCCCTGCCACTTCCTCTGGCAGCGCGTTCCAGCCCCCCAACATCAGAATTTAGCAGATTGAGGGGGGATCTTATAGAAACGTACAAAATTCTTAAGAGGTTGGACAGGCTAGATGCAGGAAGATTGTTCCCGATGTTGGGGAAGTCCAGAACAAGGGGGGCACAGTTTAAGGATAAGGGGGAAGTCTTTAGGACCGAGATGAGAACAAACATTTTTCACACAGAGAGTGGTGAATCTGTGGAATTCTCTGCCACAGAAGGTAGTTGAGGCCAGTTCATTGGCTATATTTTAGAGGGAGTTAGATGTGGCCCTTTTGGCTAAAGGGATCAGGGGGTATGGAGAGAAGGCAGGTACGGGATACTGAGTTGGATGATCAGCCATGATCATATTGAATGGCGGTGCAGGCTCGAAGGGCCGAATGGCCTACTCCTGCACCTATTTTCTATGTTTCTATGTTGCTATCACCTGCATAAAACATTTACCCCACCTACATCACCTTTAATCTTTGCTCCTGTAAATTTAAAGCTGTGTCCTTAGGTCGGTGACATGGCATCCTTCGGTTTTACAGTATCACTGGAGTGGGTGATGCCTGTTCAGTAATATCGGCTCATCTGGGATCCAGCACCAGGCTTTGCGAGTTTGGTTTAAAACTTTATGTTAGCTCCTTAGACTGGTGCTGACCTCTTTTGATAAAGTATTCGCTTGAGACCCTTGTCAAGCGCCGGGCAGTAAGTTCCTGCAGAGCAAGATTGGAATGCAAAACAGGGAATAAGGGGGACATGAAGTGGGGGGGGGGGGTCCAGAACAGGGGGACTCGGCCGGTGGCACTGGGAAGAGAGGGAGACCCGGCTGGGGGGGGGGGGGATGAGTACTTTTAGTAAATTTGTCGGCTCCTTTGTGGCGTCTTGTTTGGGCACTTTGTGTGCAGAAACATAGAATGTCACCGCACCTGGTACAGGTGACAATAAACCGTCATCATCATCATTTCACTGAGTAACATTTCTCATTCACTAGCCTGGTGTGACATCACAGCGATCGGCCTCTCGATGATCCTCGTCGTCTTACTCATCCTCGTTCCTATCTGGATCTATAAAACCCGCACAGCAGGTGAGGGCTCGCGATTCGCAGGAGTATCCCTATAACACTTCTCCAGGGAACAAGCGCGGGCAGGTGGGACTGGTGTAGCTGGGACATGTTGGCCGGTGTGGGCAGGTGGGGCCGAGGGGCCTGTTTCCACGCTGTATCAACTCTATGACTAGGTGGGACTGATGTAGCATGGACAAGTTGGCCGGTGTGGGCAGGTGGGGCCTGTTTCCACGCTGTATCAACTCTATGACTAGGTGGGATTAGTGTAGCTGGGACATGTTGGGTGGTGTGGGCAGGTGGGGCCGAGGGGCCTGTTTCCACGCTGTATCACTCTATGACTATGACTAGGTGGGGACTAGTGTAGCTGGGACATGTAGGCCGGTGTGGGCAGGTGGGGCCGAGGGGCCTGTTTCCACGCTGTATCACTCTAAAACTCCAAGTTCCTAACTCGTCTGTCAATAATTTCAGAAATAATGGACGGGCAAGAGTAGGGCGGGCAGTGACGTGAATTAGATTGAAGTCATGGTGGGTTGAATAATGCGGGGTGGTGTGTATGAAGTTCCAGCAAATGTGTTTCCCGTCATTAGTGGTAACTCTGTTGAAAAGGCCCTCGGGCGGGCGGGCGGGCGGGCGTTGAAGACATTGGGATCTTGGAATGTTTTAAAGTATTCGGCTTTCGTCCGTCCAGGGAGATCATTGCAGGGTCCATGGGGTTTTAGGAAACCATTCTCATGTTGGGTGATTCAAGACATATTTGATGACCAGTGACATATTGTGGGCATGTTAAGGAAGGAATAAGACGACTGTTAACTCGGCGATTGTTGACATGTAAGCCATCTCTTTAACTGACTATAAATTGTCAGGACCGAATAATATTCTGAATTCTTTCTCTTCGCCATTAACACACAGGCATCCGACCGCCGAAGGGAAGGAAGGCAAGGGCGTGGAAATGCGGCGCAGGTATGTGTGATTAACTCAGATTGGTTTATTGTCACGAGTCCCAAGGTACAGTGAAAGCTTTTGTTGCGTGCTATCCAGTCAGTTGAAAGACAAGACATGTATAGACACATGATAAGGGAATAACGTTTAGTGCAAGTTAAAACCGGTAAAGTCCGATCAAAGATAGTCCGAGGGTCACCAATGAGGTAGACAGTATTTTAGGAGTGTTCCGTTATAAAAAACACACAAACCTGATGTTTAGGACTGGATGTAAATGATTAATGGGTCTGAGCAGAGTTAACGTGGAATTATGGATGGGAATCTAGTCAAGTCAAGTCAAGTCACTTTTATTTATATAGCACATTTAAAAAACAACTCTCGTTGGCCAAAGTGCTTCACATTGGGTGGAGGTCCTAACGTTATACAACATTGGTTCATAGATTAAGTATATACATAAAATACATACATATAGCCCTCACTCAGAGGACGCCAAGAAAGGCTTGAGAGTAAAGATGAGTTTTAAGTCTCGACTTAAAGGAGTCGATGGAGGGGGCAGTTCTGATGGGAAGAGGGATGCTGTTCCACATGACTGGAGTTCCTGGAGGATGTGACTAATAGAAGCTCGGCGTAGTCATGGTTCTGTTGCCCGATCGTTGAGGAATGTTTCACACAGAGAGTGGTGAATCTGTGGAATTCTCTGCCACAGAAGGTAGTTGAGGCCAGTTCATTGGCTATATTTAAGAGGGAGTTAGATGTGGCCCTTTGGCTAAAGGGATCAGGGGGTATGGAGAGAAGGCAGGTACAGGATACTGAGTTGGATGATCAGCCATGATCATATCGAATGGCGGTGCAGTCTCGAAGGGCCGAATGGCCTACTCCTGCACCTATTTTCTTTGCTTCTGTGTTTCTATGTTGGGACGTTGTGAACGATATTTTTAAAAAATACCAATGGTTAATGTGCACTGCAGCCCCCAGAGCCCATTATTTACGCCTCGGTCCAGTTTGTTGCATCGCCTCGCAGGTGAGAACCAGATTGTATTCTGCCAACGATCGATTGTGAAGAGAAGGGCCAAAGGCAGCGGCAACTCTACACCCCCCTCTGAACATTCCGGGGTTGCATGAATCTCTGTGGCTCGGTGCCGGGAAATGCAAATAGAACAATGTCATGTTAGACATACATTCATCCCGCTATCCAGGAATGTTCGAAACCTTAAGGGCAGAGGCTTTTGGCAAGGCATGTGCAATTCTTCGATTCCTCTGAACCAAGAGCTTTATTTTTGTATGGAGACGTTGATTTAGTCTGTATGTAAATTAAATGTATTATAAAGAAAACGAGAGGAGTGAATTAATAATATGCAACATCCGGCCTGGTGTACCAGGGGTCAAAGGTTACGCTGCAGCAATAGGGGGCATCCGGGGACAGCGGAGCATGGAGTTACAAGAAGAATCTGAAGAAGGGTCTCGACCCGAAACGTCGCCTATTCCTTCTCTCCATAAATGCTGCCTCACCCGCTGAGTTTCTCCAGCATTTTTGTCTACCTTCGATTTTTCCAGCATCGGCAGTTCTTTCTTAAGCAGAATAATATCTGAACTCCTTTATAAACGACCTTGCTCAAACTAGCTTTAACTTTTTTTTAATATGCGATCTCATTTTTTATGTGCGATTTTGTTCCCTTGAGACCAGGTGATATCGCCTTTCAGTTAGAAGTGTAAAAAGAGTGGTTCAATTGATTTTGGAGATATTTCGGGAGATTGAGGCAAGAACCAGTCGCCTGCAGTCGGGGAGTCTGGAACTGCAGGGAGCAGAGTTTATAAATGGGAGACGAGGCAGGGTTTGACAAGTGATGTTATGGGCCTTAAGGGTTGGGGGGCATTAAGAAATACCTGATGCAAACGGCAATAACTTTCGAAAATAGACTCAAAATGCTGGAGTAACTCAGCGGGACAGTCAGCATCTCTGGAAAGAAGGAATAGGTGACGTTTCATATTGGCACTTTTCTTCAGACCCTTCTCTCCAGAGATGCTGACTGTCCCGCTGAGTTACTCCAGTGCTGTGTCTATGGTGTAAACGTCTGCAGTTCCTTCCGAAACAACTTTAGGAATATTTACGCACTTTAGAAAGTGTTGCTCAGCAATGTTCAATAACAACGAACATTAGGAAATGCATGGGGATTGACGGAGCAATCGGAAGTGCAACAATTCTGGGCACTCCAGATCTCAAAGTTCTCTATCACGATTCGAACTTTGTAAATATCTCAATGAGTTCACTCTCCAATTTTCCATAGTCGGTCGCACACAGGTGCGTCGCCCAGAGAGTTGTGAATCTGTGGAATTCTCTGCCACAGAAGGCAGTGGAGGCCGATTCACTGGATGTTTTCAAGAGAGAGTGGGGTTTAGCTCTTAGGGCTAAAGGAATCAGGGGATATGGGGAGAAAGCAGGAACGGGGTGCTGATTCTGGATGATCAGCCATGAATGATCATATTGAATGACGGTGCTGGCTCGAAGGGCCGAATGATCTACTCCTGCACCTATTTTCTATGTTTCCATGCTCGGAAACAACCCCTTCGGCCCATCGCGTCCGTGGCGACCAAGACGTCCCATCCCATATCCCTTGATTCCGTTAGCCCTAAGACCAATACATGCATAACTCTCTCTTGAAAACATCCAGTAAATTGGCCTCCACTGCCTTCTGTGTCAGAGAATTCCACAGATTCACAACTCTCTGGGTGAAAAGGTTTTTTTCTCATCTCAGTTCTAAATGGCCTACCCCTTATTCGTAAACTGTGACCCCTGGTTTGGGACTCCCCCACAGCGGGAACATTTTCCCTGCATCTAGCCTGTCCAACCCCTGAATGTTATATGTTTCTATAACATCCCCTCTCATGCTTCTAAATTCCAGTGAACACAAGCCCAGTCGACCCATTCTTTTATCATATGTCAGTCCCGCCATTCCCGGAATTAACCCGATGAACCTACGCTGCACTCCCTCAATAGCAAGAATACGCTGCACTCCCACAATAGCAAGCTCGATGACTCTGTGACCCGAGCACAGTGATGCTGGTTGACAAATAAAGACACAGGTACACAAAAATGCTGGAGAAACTCAGCGGGTGCAGCAGCATAGATGCTGCTGCACCCGCTGAGTTCCTCCAGCATTTTTGTGTACCTGGGATTTTCCAGCATCTGCGGTTCCTTCTTAAACAAATAAAGACAGAGCGTGCTGGAGTAACTGGGCGGTCTGGCGGCATCTCTGGAGAACGTGGATAGGGCGCGAGTCTGGTAGGAACCCTTTATTTATTAGACATTGAACATATTCAGTTTCAGATCCCCAGTGTACTCGACATTCAATCACGACCTGTGAACGTGTATTTTATGCTCTTGCTGGTTTTTATTTATGGATAACTTCTGAAATAAAAAAAGCACAGCGCTCGAGTTTTCAAAACTGGTTTATTGTATATTGCCAGGGAAATATTTTGTTAAATTCTGGAGTTACAGCAGAGTCTTATGTTAGAAATGCAAAGTGAACCCCCACAATCAAAATGTGGATTATGGAGATGTCGGAGACATTACATTTGGGAAAAAATAGATTTGTCTTAATTGACAAACCAGAAATATTGACTAGAATATGGTCCCCATTTATTGATTATTTGAAGGGGTAGATTGGGCCGGCGCGGAAGCCTGACTGAAACTTGAATCCAGGGCTAGATGAATAGTCATGTTCTCTGACCTACGGACCTATCTCCTAAGTTGTATCCATTTTTCGAATTTTCTGTTTTTCTCTTGATTTTTTCTATCTATAAATATAAATAAACAATTAGAGGCAATGTTAATATGTAACCGATAAACGAGGACCCCAGCTACTTTGGTAGCTGGGTCCCTCAAATGCTGGATACTGATAATATGTAATCGTTAAACAAAGTTTGTATTGGTTTTGGACTATGATATGCATATGCTTCTAATAAAAAATTAAAATATTAAAAAAAAAAAAAAATTGCAAAGTGAAATTAGAAGTAGCAGGTTAAGGTGAACGGAACGTACTGAATGTCTGCAACAACAGAATGGGTAAACACAAATTTAAACCAGGGATGGGTGTGTGTGGGGGGAGGGGGGTGGGGAAGGTATATCTCCATCTTTCTCTTTTTTTATTTACAGAGATTACGGAGAGTCGGTTTGTCAAGGAGGACTCTCTCTAACCTCTACAGGTGCACAGTAGAGAGCATGCTGACCGGTTGCATCGTGGGCTTGCTTGGTTCGGCAACTTGAGCGCCCTGGAGAGGAAATACTACAAAGAGTAGTAAACATTGCCCAGTCCATCATCGGATCTGACCTCCCTTCCATCGAGGGGATCTATCGCAGTCGCTGCCTGAAAAAGGCTGGCAGTATCATCAAGGACCCACACACCATCCTGGCCACACACTCATCTCCCCGCTACCTTCAGGTAGAAGGTACAGGAGCCTGGAAGACTGCAACGACCGGGTTCAGGAATAGCTACTTCCCCACAGCCATCAGGCTATTAACCTGGCTCGGACAAAACTCTCAACATTAATAGCCCATTATCTGTTATTTGCACTTGATCCGTTTATTTATTCATGTGTGTATATATTTATACAATGGTATATGGACACACTGATCTGTTCTGTAGTCAATGCCTACTATGTTCTGTTGTGCTGAAGCAAAACAAGAATGTCATTGTCCTATCAGGGACACATGACAATAAACTCTCTTGAACTTGAACTTGAACTTGAACTCTTATTTCTTTTCTTTTCTCTTGTACTTTGGTAGCTTAGGGGTCTTTTTCTCCCTTTTTCTTATTTTACCTCTCTTTCTTCATTCTCTTCTTTTTTCTCTTTAAAAAAAAAATTAATTTAGGTTCTAACGTTAAAAATGAAGCTGCACAATAATTGTATAACTGTTATGTCGATCGCCTTATCCTTGTACAATCGCTTCTAATAAAATAAATTCCCCCCAAAAAAGTAACGGAACGTAGCAACCCATCGTCGGAGACGGGGAATCGCTATTCGTCTTGGGATGCGGTTTCCAATGGCGTGGTGGAAATTGCTTTGGAGATGTGTCCACCGGTACACGGTCAGGATAAGAGTTTCTCTTCTGAGTACATGTGTGTGCTTACCGTAAATTGGCAGGTACTGGGAAGGATATATGCGCCTTATCGGTAACACATTCGTGCCATCCAGTCAATCAATCCAGGAGGGGATAGGAAATAGGTGAAAGCCCGCCCCCTCCCACCCCCCATCAGTCTGAAGAAGGGTTTCAGCCCGAAACGTTGCCTATTTCCTTCGCACCATAGATGCTGCTGCACTCGCTGAGTTTCTCCAGCATTTTTGTGTACCTGGGATTTTCCAGCACCTGCAGTTCCTTCTTAAACAGGTGATAGGAAATTAGCGGTTTTGCTGCTGGAACTTTCACCGACAGCCTTTCCGGGTTGAATATCTTCCACTCCATGTCATGCTCGGATACGCAAAGTTCTCTAGCGCCTCCGATCTTTGAGCCGGGCCGCGTTAAATCTCAAACCAGCGTAGTAGGCACACTGCGAGAGAACAGGGAGACCGTCGTTAGCGGGTCGTGGAACAGGAAGAGACCAGTCGGCCCGTTAAACCTCTCCTAGAATATCATTAAATTCAGATCTCAGAACGGTTCCGTTTAGTTTATTGTCACGTGTATGCACCGATGTAGAGTGAAAAGCTTTTGTTACCGTGCTAACCAGCCAGCAGAAAGACAAGACATGATTTACCACCGGGCCACTTACAGTGTTTTGATGATACATGATAAGGAAATAACGTTTAGTGCAAGGTAAAACCCAGCAATGTCCGAACATGGATAGCCCGAGGGTCCCCCACGAGGTAGATAGTAGTTCAGCACTGCTCTCTGGGTGTGGTAGGGTGATTCAGTTGCCTAATAACAGCTGGGAAGAATCTGTTCCTGAATCTGGAGGTGTGTGCGTTTTCACACTTTTATACCTTTTTCCCGATGAGAGAGGGGAGAAGAGGGGGCGGCCAGAGTGCGTCTGGTCCTTCATTGTGCTGTTGGCCTTGTCGAGGCATCGTGAGGTATAAATGTGAGATAGAAAATGTGCGATAGATAAACGTACGGTCTCGACAACATGGACCGCAGCTGTAGATTGTACCAGATCCGTGAGTATGTGTGATTTACTCCACAACGGTGGCTTCGTTTGAGTGTTTAAACTCACACCGTGGTGTCCGATTCACAGACCGAGTACCGCAGGATGCCTTAGAATAGTGAGGGCAGGAAACAAGAGTCACGTGGGGGGTGAAAGTTACGCTGCAGTTACGTCCAAGTGAAGACTACATTTTTTAAACACTTTGAAATCGGAAACGTGGTGATTGTGCCCATGTATAGTAAGTAAGATATTTATCGACAAAAAATGTTATGCAATAGAGGAATTTCAAAGTGCCATTGAGGATGCTGTAAATAATCTAAGGAAGGGCCTCGACCGGAAACGTCACCCATTCCTTCGCTCCATAGATGCTGCCTGACCCGCTGAGTTTCACCAGCATTTTTGTCCACATTGAATATAGAGGGAATGATCCAAGTTGAGAAAACGAGATTGAGATTTAGACACAGGCTGGAAATAATGCGGTTGCGAAATAATGAAGGCAAGAATCCGTGAGACCATAAAATCTTAAGACACAGGATCAGAACTGACACGAAGAGATCATAAGTATTTTCATGGTACACAAAAAGGCTGGAGAAACTCAGCGGGTGCAGCAGCATCTATGGAGCGAAGGAAATAGGCAACGTTTCGGGCCGAACCCCTTCTTTCATGATGGTTTCTCATAAGAGAGCGTTATGGGACCTTTCAGAGACCACCTGTTATTCTGCAATGAGATACCATTTTTCAAAGTCTGCATTGTGAAAATGCCGGTAGGTATACACATAGAATTTAAAACATATAAGATTGTTAAGGGCTTGGACACGCTAGAGGCAGGAAACATGTTCCCGATGTTGGGGGAGTCCAGAACCCGGGACCACACACAGTTTAAGAATAAGGAGTAAGCCATTTAAAACGGAGACGAGGAAACACTTTTTCTCACAGAGAGTGGCGAGTCTGTGGAATTCTCTGGATGCTTTCAAGAGAGAGCTAGATAGGGCTCTTAAAAATAGCGGAGTCGGGGGATATGGGGAGAAGGCAGGAATGGGGTAGTGATTGGGGACATTCAATGTGATCATGGCTGATCATCCCCACTCAGTATTTAAGAAGGAACTGCAGATGCTGGAAAATCGAAGGTACACAAAAATGCTGGAGAAACTCAGCGGGTGCAGCAGCATCTATGGAGCGAAGGGAATAGCTATTTCCTTCGCTCCATAGATGCTGCTGCACCCGCTGAGTTTCTCCAGCATTTTTGTGTATCCCCAATCAGTACCCCGTCCCTGCCTTCTCCCCATATCCCCTGACTCCGCTATTTTTATGAGCCCTATCTAGCTCTCTCTCTCTCTTGAAAACATCCAGAGAACCTGCCTCCACCGCCCTCTGAGGCAGCGAGCTGGAGTAACTCAGCGGGACAGGCAGCATCTCTGGAGAGAAGGAATGGGTGACGTTTCGGGCCGAGACAGTTCTTCAGACTGAAAGTCACGGGAAAGGGAAAGGAGAGATATAGAAGATGATGTGGGGAGATAAAGAACAATGAATGGAAGATATGCAAAAAAAATAGAGGAAAGAGGAAACGGGAAAGATGATAGAGGAAACGGGAAAAGTCTCCGGGTTGGAGAATCGAGAACAATGAGACGTCGTTAAACAATGAATCGCCTATTTGAGAACCAGCGGAGGTTGTTCCCCTCGACAGGTCCACCTTAAAGTTGGGAGCAGAGCTTCTAAATGTTTCAAGGCGGAGATATCACCGATAGGAACGTTGATGAAATATACCCACGGATAAACGAGAGCCGGTGTTGAATTCACAACCACATCAGCCAACTACTGCTCCGCTTTGCATGTTCATACTTGTCTGAAGCCTTTAACTCTTAAAAACACACACACACACACACACACACACACACACACACACACACACACACACACACACACACACACACACACACACACACACACACACACACACACACACACACACACACACACACACACACACACACACACACACGCACACACACACACACACACACACACACACAAACACACACAAAGACTATAAAGCATAGAATGAAAAATTCCTACTTCGTTTCCCGCTCGGCCTGTCCTCGCGTCTGTGAAGTCATGTTCGCCATGCTGGTTGCCTGCCATGAAACATGGATTTCAGATTACTATCTAAATGGCGTCAGGTTGGGAAAAGGGAAAGTACAACGGGATCTGGGGGTCCTTGTACATCAGTCTATGAAAGTAAGCATGCGGGTACAGCAGGCAGTGAAGAAAGCGAATGGCATGTGGCCTTTATAACAAGAGGAATCGAATATAGGAGCAAAGAGGTTCTTCTGCAGTTGTACAGAGCCCTAGTGAGACCACACCTGGAGTATTGTGTGCAGTTTGCTCCCCTAATTTGAGGAAGGACACTCTTGCTATTGAGGGAGTGCAGCGTAGGTTTACAAGGTTCATTCCCGGGATGGCGGGACTGTCATATGCTGAGAGAATGTAGCAGCTGGGCTTGTACACTCTGGGGTTTAGAAGGATGAGAGGGCATCTCATTGAAACATATAAGATTGTTAAGGGCTTGGGCACACTAGAGGCAGGAAACATGTTCCGATGTTGGGGGAGTCCAGAAACAGGGGCCACAGTTTAAGAATAAGGGGTAAGCCATTTAGAACGGAGTCGAGGAAACACTTTTCTCACAGAGAGTGGTGAGCCTGTGGAATTCTCTGCCTCAGAGGGCGGTGGAGGCAGGTTCTCTGGATGCTTTCAAGAGAGAGCTGGATAGGGCTCTTAAAAATAGCGGAGAGGGGATATGGGAAGAAGGCAGGAACATGGTACTGAATGGGGATGATCAGCCATGATCACATTGAATGGCGGTGCTGGCTCGAAGGGCCAAATGGCCTACTCCTGCGCCTATTGTCTATTGTCTATTGTCTATTAGAGTTAGCATTAAATTTCGTCCCCAACAGACCCACAAATAATAGGCATGCCCAAACGGTGGATCAGTAAAAGAGAGGCACGTGGAGTTCGAGCGATTCCCGAGGATCCCTACCCCATATCCTGCAGCGTTTGTAGACAACCACAATAGCTATCGCCAGAAGGATGATCGCTACCGGAAATCCCACAAACAGCAACGATATGCAAGCATCCCAAGGCGACGCACCTGGAATGGAAAGGACACATTCCATTTATTAGCCCAAACATACCTATCCCATAATTACCCACTAAGAATGTATTCAATGAGAGTTTACATTAGTTTAGATTAGTTTAGTTTAGTTTAGTTTAGTTTAGAAACATAGAAACATAGAAACATAGAAACATAGAAACATAGACAATAGGTGCAGGAGTAGGCCATTCGGCCCTTCGAGCCTGCACCGCCATTCAATATGATCATGGCTGATCATCCAACTCAGTATCCTGTACCTGCCTTCTCTCCATACCCCCTGATCCCTTTAGCCACAAGGGCCACATCTAACTCCCTCTTAAATATAGCCAATGAACTGGCCTCAACTACCTTCTGTGGCAGAGAGTTCCACAGATTCACCACTCTCTGTGTGAAAAGAAAAATGTTTTTTTCTCATCTCGGTCCTAAAAGACTTCCTTCCCCCTTATCCTTAAACTGTGACCCCTTGTTCTGGACTTCCCCAACATCGGGAATAATCTTCCTGCAGATTAAGGTCTGAAGAAGGGTTTCGGCCCGAAACGTTGCCTAATTCCTTCGCTCCATAGATGCTGCTGCACCCGCTGAGTTTCTCCAGCATTTTTGTGTACCTATAATCTTCCTGCATCTAGCCTGTCCAACCCCTTAAGAAGTTTAGTTTAGTTTATTATTGACACGTGTACTGAGGTAGAGTGAAAATCTTTTGTTTGCTTGCTATCCAGTCAAAGATAAAACTCTGCATGAATATAATCAGGCGGTCCGCAGTACACAGATAATTTATAAGAGGCATTCAATAAATTGGTGGCAGGTTCCCTTATCACGCAGATCCCCAATATACAAATATTTCTGAAAAATATTGAATCCCTATGTATCGAAAGGTGAAAGCTACGGGCAGGCAGAGACAGATGCATAAATTATATCTACAGATAGATATTATAGAGAGCATGAGACAAACTCTAACTTGCAATGAAAATACGTGGCCTCTTAATGAAATCAACCGTGTGTAAGACACTTTTTCTCACAGAGAGTGGTGAGTCTGTGGAATTCTCTGCCTCAGAGGGCGGTGGAGGCCGGTTCTCTGGACGCTTTCAAGAGAGAGGCTCTTAAAAATAGCGGAGTCAGGGGATATGGGGAGAAGGCAGGAACGGGGTACTGATTGGGGATGATCAGCCATGATCACATTGAATGGCGGTGCAGCCTCGAAGGGCCGAATGGCCTACTCCTGCACCTATTGTCTATTGTCTATTGTCTATTGTCTATTGTCTATATTCTAATGGTGGTCACATTGTTGACACCATTTTATCTCAGCTTCCGGTTCTCTGTTCAGAATTCAACTCAGAATCAGTTGTCACTATTCGCCCTGATAAGTGGAATACCAGCGTTCTGCTGATAGAAATGCCATGCTTAACGTAATGCGTGTAACCCCGGGTATGAGCGAAAACAAGAGACTGAAATTAGAAATTACAGATTCAAGTGAATTCTGAAATGATCCTCCCTGACCTAATTGAGTTTTGAACGAGATCTCAGAAAGCCGGACACTAGAATTGTCGAAGGAAGAGGCAAAATCCTGGAGTCACTCAGCGGGACAGGCAGCATCTCTGGAGAGAAGGAATTGGGTGACGTTTCGGATCGAGACCCTTCTTCAGACTCAAGTTCAAGTTCAAGTGAGTTTATTGTCATGTGTCCCTGATAGGACAATGAAATTCTTGCCTTGCTTCAGCACAACAGAACAGAAGGCATTGACTACAGAACAGATCAGTGTGTCCATATATCATTATATAAATATATACACACATGAATAAATAAACTGATTAAGTGTAAATAACAGACAATGGGCTATTAATGTTCATAGTTTTGTCCGAGGCAAGTTTAATAGCCTGATGGCTGTGGGGAAGTAGCTATTCCTGAACCTGGTCGTTGCAGTCTTCAGGCTCCTGTACCTTCTACCTGAAGGAAGCAAGGAGATGAGTGTGTGGCCAGGATGGTGCGGGTCCTTGATGATACTGCCAGCCTTTTTGAGGCAGCGACTGCGATAGATCCCCTCGATGGAAGGGAGGTCAGAGCCGATGATGGACTGGGCAGTGTTTACTACTCTTTGTAGTATTTTCCTCTCCAGGCCGCTCGAGTTGCCGAACCAAGCCTCTCTACTGTGCACCCGACCCGAAAGGTAACCCATTCCTTGTCTCCAGAGACGCTGCCTGTCCCGTTGAGTTACTCCAACATTTTGTGTCTACCTTCGATTTCAACCAGCATCCGCAGTTCCTTCCTACACACTAGAATTGTCGGACTGATGCGATGGAATCGATCGCCAAGTGGTGCTATCGATTCCACGTATCTGTCCATTTGTGCAGTCTATGTTTATCCGTTTATGCCTCTTTATGTCCGCTTCACGGCTTATTTACCTATGTACCCTAGTGCCATGGGTACATTTAAATCTACCGAAGGTAGACACAAAATGCCGGCGTAACTCCGCGGGACAGGCAGCATCTCTGGAGAGAAGGAATGGGCGACGTTTCAGGTCGAGACCCTTCTTCAGACTAAATGTACCGAAGTCATTTGTAACGATTGTAAAACCCGGAGGTTCCAAGTCCAATGCCGGCGGAACCCATATTTCAGAAAAGAAAGAGCATTTATCTCTGATAGAAGCAGTTAATTTTCTATTGTAATGACAATAAAAATGACATGAGTTGACCCAAATTCAATATCCTGGGTCAAACTTTTTTATAGACAATAGACAATAGACAATAGGTGCAGGAGCAGGCCATTCGAGCCAGCACCGCCATTCAATGTGATCATGGCTGATCATCCCCAATTAGTACCCCGCTCCAGCCTTCTCTCCATATCCCCCGACTCCGCTATTTTTAAGAGCCCTATCTAGCTCTCTCTTGAAAGCATCCAGAGAACCGGCCTCCACCGCCCTCTGAGGAGAGAATTCCACAGACTCACCACTCTCTGTGAGAAAAAAGTGTTTCCTCGTCTCCGTTCTAAATGGCTTACTCCTTATTCTTAAACTGTGTGTGGCCCCTGGTTCTGGACTCCCCCAACATCGGGAACATGTTTCCTGTCTCCTTCCTACACACTAGAATTGTCGGACTGGTGCCATGGAATCGATCGCCAAGTGGTGCTAAGTAAAAGATTAACATGAAGATATTAGTGATCGGGCGCTCCCGATAATTACCTCTTTGAGCGACGACATTCTTGCTGGTGAGGGTTTGGGTCGAGTTGATTCGCAGCACGCAGGTACAGACGCGCCAGCTTTTCACGGGAACGCTGATGCGACTGATCAGGACGTGCGACCCGTCCTGGCCTATCGTTCCAGAGTCCACCCATCCCTCCACGTCCCGTCCCCGAAACATTCCAGCGTATGGATCGCGAGTCGGAGGCCGCGTTTTGCGCCAGACACATCAGTTGGACGGTTTCCATCCCCAGAATCTCATCCGACGGCGGAGTTAAGAGAATGACGAGCGGAGACCCTGCGGGGAAGGGGGGTGGAGATGGATTTTACAGTTCTGCTAAACAAGACACCTGTGAACAAACGACGTCAGTTGTACAGGGTCTTGGTGAGGGCCACACCTGGAGTATAG
>JAXLNO010000408.1:122646-188629 GCA_038087875.1 Malacoraja senta | reverse complement strand
GGTGTTCCATATCTTGCTATGATGTCTGCAAACACTTTGGGGTCCAACATCCATTCAGTGTTGCCATTAAATTTCCGTGACCTGGTGTCTGCCACTGAATTAAGTTTACCTGGTAGGTAAATAGCAGATATCCAAATGTTTCTCTGGATACACCATTGCCAGATTGAATTGGCCAGATCATCACATGATATCGATCTGATTCCACCCATGTGATTAATATAAGCCACCACAGTGGTATTATCTATTTGCAGGCGAACATGCAAATTATGCATTTTTGAACAGTACGCCTTCAGACCATAGAATGCTCCCAACATTTCCAAATAATTTATACCAAGTATAAAGCAAAGATGATTCATGCGCATCCCATCTGCCCCCACAACTGGAGATGGTGTTGGTGGCACCCCAACCTTGAGCGCTGGCATCAGTCTGTAATACAACTGACGGGTTGCTAATAATAATGGAGCTGAAGGAACGCCAAATGTTATGTGTCCACCATCGCAGTTCCAAAATAGCTTTTGTTGGTAATTGCATTGGTCTATCGAAATGACCAGCATGATGTTTAAGTGCTCGCACCTTTGCTCTCTGTAAATTTTGATAGTGCAAAGGTCCAAAGTGTGTCGCTGGAAAAGCAGCTACGATTTTGCCAATTACCCTTGCTACTTGTCTGATAGATGGTTGACTGATGACAGCAAGGTTGCTGCAAACTTCCATTAATTCAGTTGCCTTTCCCCTAGGTAAAGTCACAGTCATGTGAACTGAATTAATGGTGAATCCCAAATAGTCCATAGTCGTGGATGGTGTTAACTTTGATTTATCTGGATGTATGATAAACCCCAGTTTCTCAAATAGACCTATGGTAGCTGTAACAGCTAATTTGGCTAATTCGTAGGTTTTACCCACGATTAGCATGTCATCTAAATACGCCATGACAATATGTTTTTGTTTCCGAAGAAACGCCAGAGCTGGTTTCAGTAATTTGGTGAATAGTCTGGGGGCTGAGGTCAATCCATTAGGTAGTGCTTTGTACTGCCAAAGCTGCCCCATCCAGTTAAACCAGATATCGGCGGTGATCCTTGTGTATAGGCACCGAATAGTATGCATCTTTTAAATCGATGCATGCCATGAAGTAGCCTTCGGAAATCAGTTGTTTGGCTGTTACAAAGGTTTCCATTTTGAAGTGAGTATACTGCACAAATGTGTTCAATTGTCTCAAATCGATAATGATGCGACATCCACCATCTTTTTTCTTTTTTGTGAACATGTTTGAGACAAATTCTCGAGACTCATGTTGAGATCTCTCAATTACACTCTTAGTATAAAGCCTCTTAATTTCAGCATGACCATCCAACTTCTCTTGTTGTGATGGAATAAATGATCTGATGGGTGCATGCTGAACCGGAGGAAGGCGTTTGTTTTCGAATTCAATTTCATACCCTTGAACACTATGCAGTATATAAGAATCACAGGTTATTGATCTCCATGCCTCACTAAACCAGTGTAACCTACCCCCAACAGGTGTATCCATTGCACCCGCTATGTCCTGGGAGGAACCAGACCCACCGACTTCCATGGTTACCAGTGGGGTGTTCATTTCTTCTTCTGTTTCTTGGCCGATTGAGGTGCTGGAGTTCGGGGTTGGCGCATCTTCCACGAAGGTCGCTCTGGGCCGCGGTCTAAAAAAGACCTTTGTCCTTGAGCTGCGGCCTTCGAGCTTTCACCAGCTTCGATGTGACGTGGCCTGCTGGTGGATGTGTAGGGGTGCTGTCGCTGAGGTATTTTGCCCGATGCCTTGATGAGCCCGGCAGGCTTTCGCCTCTTCATCCAGCTCTTTAACCTGTTTGGACAGGTTGCCCCCGAATAACAAAATTGGTGGCGGTGTGGTGTTGGTCTTGCACAGAGCCGCAAATTTGGGGTTCAAGGCTGGGCGGATGGAGTTCTTTCGGAAACAGTTAATCTCGAACTGTGTATTGCAGAGCATCGCCAGCGTATCTTGCTGAGCCTCTGTCATTTCCGTGTCATTCACCGACCGGGCAAATGCTGTAATCCCCGAAGCTAGAAGTTTGAGGATCTTCTGCATCTGCACAACCTGTGCCCTTATACCTGCACCAATATGTCCCCAGATGGAGGGATTCACTGCTGGGACATTCAGTGAGATACAGTTCCCTGGTGCCAGGTATTTTGCAGTAGTTTCATTGAGCGCCTGTTCCTGCAATTGATGGGTTGATAGGTAGTCAATGCTGGCTGCTAGTTGTTGTTTCAGCGGCTGCCCTGACTGGAGGCACCGCAAACTTCGTTACCATTCCCAGCATCGTCTCTTCTGCCACCCCCAGCACGCTTGAGGTATCTTCAGCCAACCCTTGTTCGGAGTCAGCCCAGAAATGACTCCCAATGCTCCCCTCTGTCGAGGGAGATACATTGTGCAGCCCTGAAAAAGGTACTGCCATGGGCTTCCTCGGAGGCCCGTAGTGACATGACTCCTTCTCCCGGAGTGTGTCACGGTGAAGCAATTGCTCCACTAGCCGCTCCAGACGTGAAATGCGACCACTGTCGCTGTCTGCCTGCGGCGTTTGCTCATGGCCCGACACATCGGAGTCCATGAGCGTGTCCCTCCTTTTGGCGTTCGTGTCAGCCTGTGGAGACCCAGGCTGCACAGGTGCCGGGACAGAGACCACTGATCGCAAAGATTGCGATGCTGCAGTCGGCCGCTGCTGGCTCCCGGTACTTCCGCGGTCCTCCTCAGCCAGTTTTGTAGCGGCCCGTTTGGACTTGGTACGGGTCCTGTCCATCGTTAATAGAGAAAGACAACCCAAAAACGACCTCAGAGTAAGTAACTTACCTGTAGGTCTCCGGTTTTAACCTTACCGCTGTGGGGAACGCTCCTCCCCGCCTGTCGCTCGCAATGCGCTAGACGATATGACGCGCATGCGCCCTGGCGGGCTCTTCACGTAAGTCACTCACGTGACTCCGAAGTAAAATATATCTATCTCTGCCTTAAAAATATCCACTGAAGTGATCTCCACAGCCTTCTGTGGCAAAGAATCCCACAGATTCACCACCCTCTGACTGAAGATATTTCTCCTAATTTCCTTCCTAAAAGAATGTCCTTTAATTCTGAGGCTGCGCCCTCTGGTCCTAGACTCTCCCACTACTGGAAACATCCTCTCCACATCCACTCTATCCAGGCCTTTCACTATTCTGTACGTTTCAATGAGGTCCCCCCTCATTCTTCTAAACTCCAGCGAGTACAGGCCCAGCGCTGACAAACGCTCATCATATGTAAACATGATGGTGCAAAACACAGCATCAGAATTGTATTACCATGACCCCCAGAGACCTGGGTGTCATGGTACACCAGTCATTGAAAGTAGGCATGCAGGTGCAGCAGGCAGTGAAGAAAGCGAATGGTATGTTGGCCTTCATAGCAAGAGGATTTGAGTATAGGAGCAGGGAGGTTCTACTGCAGTTCTACAGGGTCTTGGTGAGACCACACCTGGAGTATTGCGTGCAGTTTTGGTCTCCAAATCTGAGGAAGGGCATTATAGCCATAGAGGGAGTGCAGAGAAGGTTCACCAGACTGATTCCTGGGATGTCAGGACTTTCATATGAAGAAAGACTGGATAGACTTGGCATGTGGTGAGATACGTTTTTTTTGCCTTCCATCACAGCGCTGTGATGGATGTATGTGTAAATTGTGTTGTGTCTCGGGTCTTCTTCGTTTTGTAATGTATGGCTGCAGAAACGACATTTTGTTTGGACCTCAACGGGGTCCAAATGACAAATTTGTCCAAAAGACAAATAAACAAATTGTAAATTGTAAAATGTACTCGCTAGAATTTAGGAGATTGAGAGGGAATCTTATAGAAACGTACAAAATTCTTAAGGGGTTGGACAGGCTAGATGCAGGAAGATTGTTCCCGATGTTGGGGAAGTCCAGGACAAGGGGTCACAGCTTAAGGATAAGGGGGAAATCCTTTAAGACCGAGATGAGGAAAAACGTTTTCACACAGAGAGTGGTGAATCTCTGGAACTCTCTGCCACAGAGGGTAGTTGAGGCCAGTTCATTGGCTATATTTAAGAGGGAGTTAGATGTGGCCTTGTGGCTAAAGGGATCAGGGGGTATGGAGAGAAGGCAGGTACGGGATACTGAGTTGGATGATCAGCCATGATCATATTGAATGGCGTTGCAGGCTCGAAGGGCCGAATGGCCTACTCCTGCACCTATTTTCTATGTATCTATGTATCTATTCTTCTAAACTTCAGCGAGTACAGGCCCAGCGCTGACAAACGCTCATCATATGTAAACATGTTGGTGCAAAATACAGCATCAGAATTGTATTACCATATGTAAAGCAACTTGTTTATACTTTTTAGTAACACAACTCTGCTGGGAGGGCCCCACTGCTCAAATTAAACCTGCCTGTGCAACCTGAGAGGAAGTGTATGAGAAGGACTGGGTCTAAATGTTCTCAGAGTTTCAGACATCTGGCAGTTATTAATTACAAATGGTTGCTGCGATTCAAGAAAATCAATGGCTGTCTTTGATACCTGATGAAGTTTTCATCCAAGTTAATACAAATGTTAATGTAATGAAGTGGTTCTCCCTCCTCTTAAAACCCAGAGAAACATGTGGCAGGCTGTGGCCCATGGGTGGTATCGTGAGGTGTTGATTTGTTCAATGGTTTATTTGGTTTCTGCGGGTTCAATTTGTCTGCCATTAGCAGTCATGATATTGTATTGTAGAATAGAATAAAAATAATCTGCAGATGCTGGTTTGTACCAAAGGCCGACACAAAATGCTGGAGTATCTCAGCAGGTCTGGCAGCATCTCTGGAGAAAATGGGTAGGAAAAAAAGTAGTAAACACTGCCCAGTCCATCATCGGCTCTGACCTCCCTTCCATCGAGGGGATCTATCGCAGTCGCTGCCTCAAAAAGGCTGGCAGTATCATCAAGGACCCACACCATCCTGGCCACACACTCATCTCCCTACTACCTTCAGGTAGAAGGTACAGGAGCCTGAAGACTGCAACGACCAGGTTCAGGAATAGCTACTTCCCCACAGCCATCAGGCTATTAAACCTGGCTCGGACATAACACTGAACTTTACTAGCCAATACTGTTATTTGCAATTTATCAGTATATTGACCATTGTGTATATATTTATAGAATGCCTTGTAGTCAATGCCTACTATGTTCTGTTGTGCTGAAGCAAAGCAAGAATTTCATTGTCCTACCAGGGACACATGACAATAAACTCACTTGACTTGAGGGGACGTTTCAGGTCGGGCCCTTCTTCAGTCTGAGGAGAGAGGGAATGCAAGGGTCACTTGAAGTTGGAGAAATCAATCTTCATACCGCTGGGTTGTAAGCTGCCCAAGCAAAATATGAGGTGCTGTTCCTCCAATTTGCATGTGGGCCTCAGTCTGACAGTGGAGGAGGCCCAGGACGGAAAGGTCAGTGTGGGAAGGGGAGTTAACATCTTTGGCAACTGGTAGGTCTCGTAGGCCAAGGCGGACTGAGTGTAGGTGTGTCAGCAAAATGATCGCCCAGTCTGTGCTTAGTCTCGCCCATACATTGGATACCACACATAGAACAACAGATACAGTAGATAAGGTTGGAGGAAACATCGAAACATAGAAAATAGGCGCAGGAGGAGGCCATTCGGCCCTTCGAGCCTGCACCGCCATTCAATATGATCATGGCTGATCATCCAACTCAGTATCCCGTACCTGCCTTCTCTCCATACCCCCTGATCCCTTTAGCCACAAGGGCCACATCTAACTCCCTCTTAAATATAGCCAATGAACTGGCCTCAACTACCTTCTGTGGCAGAGAGTTCCAGAGATTCACCACTCTCTGTGTGAAAAAGTTTTTCCTCATCTCGGTCTTAAAGGATTTCCCCCTTATCCTTAAGCTGTGACCCCTTGTCCTGGACTTCCCCAACATCGGGAACAATCTTCCTGCATCTAGCCTGTCCAACCCCATAAGAATTTTGTACGTTTCTATAAGATCCCCTCTCAATCTCCTAAATTCTAGCGAGTATAAGCCAAGTCTATCCAGTCTTTCTTCATATGAAAGTCCTGACATCCCAGGAATCAGTCTGGTGAACCTTCTCTGCACTCCCTCTATGGCTATAATGTCCTTCCTCAGACTTCTCTCACTGTCTTCATTCTTCCTGTCTCTCTTCTTCTTCCCCTTTCTCCCTCTGTGCTCTGTATTTCCCCCCTCATTTTTCTCTCCGTCACCCACTCCCAATCTCTCTGTCAGGTGTCAGCCAGTGGTGAGATTTGCCACCAAACAGTCGTCAGACTGGAAAGATTGAAAACACCTGTCTTGAATCCAGGCAACAGCTAGGTATGGAGAGGTATATGGATCAACAATGTCAGCGGTAACAGGAATGGTGAGGGGAGAAACAGAAGTTGTTGTTTAGTTAGTCACTCAAGTCAAGTCAAGTCAAGTCTAGTCAAGAGAGTTGTATTGTCGTGTGTCCAAGACAGGACAATGATATTCTTGCTTGCTGCAGCACAACAGAATATTGTAGGCATAAATACAGAACAGATCAGTGTGTCTATGTACCATAGACCATATATATACACATAATTAAACAGATAAAGTGCAATAGACTGTTATTGATCAGAGTTTGTTTGATGGCGAGTTTAATAGCCTGATGGCTGTGGGGAAGGAGCTATTCCTGAACCTGGATGTTGCAGATTTCAGGCTCCTGTACCTTCTACCTGATGGCAGCGGAGAGATGAGTGTGTGGCCAGGATGGTGTGTGGGTCCTTGATGATGTTGGCAGCCTTTGAGGCAGCGACTGCGATAGATCCCCTCGATGGTGGGGAGGTCAGTTGTACAGGGCCCTAGTGAGACCACACCTGTGTGCAGTTTGAGGAAGGACATCCTTGCTATTGAGGGAGGGAAGCGTAGGTTCACCAGGTTAATTCCCGGGATGGCGGGACTCATATGAGGAAAGATTGGAAAGACTGGGCTTGTATTCATTGGAATTTAGGATGAGAGGGTATCTTATAGAAATGTATAAAATTATAAAAGGACTGGACAAGCTAGATGCAGGGAAAATGTTCCCAATGTTGGGGGAGTCCAGAACCAGGGGTACAGTCTAAGAATAAAGGGGAGGCCACTTAAAACTGAGGTGAGAAAATACTTTTTCACCCAGAGAGTTGTGAATTTTTGGAATTCTCTGCCACAGAGGGCAGTGGAGGCCAAGTCACTGGATGGATTTAAGAGAGAGTTAGATAGGGCTCTGGGGGCTAGTGGAGTCAAGGGATATGGGGAGAAGGCAGGCACAGATTACTGATTGTGGATGATTAGCCATGATCACAATGAATGGCGTTGCAGGCTCGAAGGGCCAAATGGCTTCCTCCTGCACCTATCTATGTAATCCACTGCCCTACCCTCATCGATCACCTTTGTCACCTCCTCAAAAAAAATCATTCAAGTTAGTAAGACATGGTCTGAGGCGTACAAAGCCATGCTGATGGTCCCTAACTGGCCCATTGTCTTGCAAATGGTAGTAAATCCTATCCCAAAGATTCCTCTCCAATTGCTTCCCTGCCACTGATGTGAGGCTGACTTTGGAATACAGAAACGTACAAAATTCTTAAGGGGTTGGACAGGCTAGATGCAGGAAGATTGTTCCCGATGTTGGGGAAGTCCAGGACAAGGGGTCACAGCTTAAGGATAAGGGGGAAATCCTTTAAGACCGAGATGAGGAAAAACTTTTTCACACAGAGAGTGGTGAATCTCTGGAACTCTCTGCCACAGAAGGTAGTTGAGGCCAGTTCATTGGCTATATTTAAGAGGGAGTTAGATGTGGCCCTTGTGGCTAAAGGGATCAGGGGGTATGGAGAGAAGGCAGGTACGGGATACTGAGTTGGATGATCAGCCATGATCATATTGAATGGCGGTGCAGGCTCGAAGGGCCGAATGGCCTACTCCTGCACCTATTTTCTATGTATCTATGTAAGTGGAATCAAAACATTCATACCCCGGGAGAAAGAAAATACTGAATGTCTAATCTATCTCTGTCTTCCATAAATTAGTCTGGCCTGTGTATATGTCTAAATGCCTTTTTAAAATTTTTTAATTTTAATGTTTTAATTTTTTAATTTTTTTATTTTTATTTATTAGAAGTACATTACATTACAACCAATTACACTAGTACTCATCACATATATCTTATTACAATTAATGTACTCCCTTTATTTTCTACACTAATAAAGGGAAAGGATGAGATTGAGAGAAAGGAGAAAGTGAAGGAAAAAAGTGCAAGTGTAAAAAACGTGGGGGAAAAAAAAAAAAAAAGACAAAGACCCTATAAGAAAGAAATTAAACACAAAAGGAAAGAGTTAAGAAATAAACCTTAAAGAAGAAGAAAAAAGAGAAAAACAAATACTTTGTTATAAGCATCACGCAAATGGGACATACCAACCCTCCAGCTTTCATCCCCCCGCACCCGACCTCAGGTTTTTTTAGTACTTTTGCACCCTATACTTGTAATAATTCTATAAATGCAGACCACGTCAGGTGGAAGTGATCTGGTTTATCTGCCAGGAGGAGTCTTATCTCTTCTAGGTGTAATGTTTCAAACATATTTGAAATCCACATATTTATATTGTATTGTATATCTTTATTGTCATTTCCTGAGTATTCACATACCCAGAGGAAACATAAAAACGTTCCTCAACCAGTGTCCATTTCAGTGTGCAGTAAAAAATAAATAGAAGTAAAAATACATATATCATGAACAAATGAACACTCTACTCTACTAAACATCAACAGGCGTTCCGATCGGCAGCGGCACGACAGTGGCTCTGCTGCAGTGTGTCCAGGTTGGTGGTTGGTGCACGATACTTTGGCAGGGGGCAAAGTCCGTTTATCAGTCTTATAACCTGCGGGAAGAAGCTGAGGAGCATCCTGCTGGTTTTGCACCTAATGCTCCGGTACCTCTTCCCAGATGGCAGGATGGAGAATATGTGATGGGATGGGTGGTAGGGGTCTTTGATGATGGAGATGGCTCTGCTGATACATCTCTTCCTGTATATGTCCAGCAGGAAAGGGAGTGGAGCACCAATAATCCTGCTGGCGGTCTTCACAATCCTGTCTAGTTGGTGCCGTTCGTACGCCTTGCAGCTCCCGAACCAGGAAGTGATGCCGTAGGTTAATGTGCTCTCGATTGTCCCCCTATAAAAAGTTCGTAGGTGTGTAGTGGGGAGACCTGCTTTACGTAGTCTTCGGAGAGGGTGTAGTCGCTGCTGGGCTCTCTTGACCAGTGCTGTGGTGTTGGTCGTGGACGTCAGGTCATCTGGTATTGGTAGTTGGTATATTATAGTTGGTATTGGAGCCTTTTTCCAGAATTTTAGGATTAACTTTTTTCCAGTTATTAACCCATAATCTATTAATTTCTTTTGGAACACATTTAGTTCTGGACTATCTTCCGTTGTTCCGAAGATAATCCTTTCTGCTTTGGGTATCAGTGTAATTTTAAATAATTTTGTAAAGATTTCAAAAATTTCAATCCAAAATTTTTGAATTTTTGTACAGAAAACAAATGAGGGCACTATAGTAGCTTCTTGAGATTGACATTTATCACAAATTGATGATACATTTGGGAAATTTTTATTGATTTTAGTTTTAGAATAATATAATCTTTGAAAAATTTTAAATTGTATTAAAGTGTGTCTTACATTCATCGAGCATTTATGCACGTTTAATAAATGTTCATTCCACCTTTCCTTTGAGATTTTAATAGCTAACTCTTGTTCCCAGTCTCTTCTAATACCTTCCGTAGATGGTATTTCTACATTTAAAATAATATTATACAAATATGATATTAAGTTTGCTGATTCAGCTTTTATCTGCATTGCTTCATCCAATACATCTGTTTTAATCATTGCTGTCGTATCTGCTTCCACAACTTCCCCTGGTAATGTATTCCAGACATCAATGTTTTGTACAATCTTCATAGGCCTTATCTACTGTCATACGCCTGAGGACATCGAGCACCTCCATGTCCATAATACGCACCGTCCTCAAGACGTCTCCATTAACTGTCCCAAGTTCCTGTAAACGGACAAATGGCAATGGTAAAAGTGAGGTTGAAAGGGTAACAGGACATCTGTTTAGCTGCCATGGGAGTTGGATTGAGCTGTGTTTGTTGCTCTATGTCTGTTGGAGGTTCATGATTTAGAACTGTTGTGAGACCATGATTCTGAACTAGGAACAGATGCTGCACAGAACGATCTCCCTGGGATTTCCTGCCATTGACCCGTCCAGCAGCACTTGGCTGCCCCCTTGACTGGGCAGCCTCCCGTTTCTCAGTACAACTGCTTCTCTTAGTGTTGGGAAAACTTGGAACAAAAGACCCAGGGCTGACACAGATCAAAGGGTTTTCTCACAGTAAAGGGCCTGTCCCACGAGTATGCGACTGCATGCGTCTAGCACGACCTAACGTGGTCGCTTGAGCCGTACGGGCCTCGCGGGGCCGGTCCCACTTCGATCGCCGGAGCCGTATGGAGTTGTGCGGAGCTGGTCCCGACATCGCGCGGGGCTCCGGAAAACTGACAGTGTTCAAAAATTCCGCGTCCAAATTCAGTCGGCCCGCCTCCTGCCCAGCTGATTGGTGAGTATGATGTCGGGACCGGACCAGCCCGGCACAACTCCACACGGCCCCGCACAACTCCACAGGGCCCCGCACAACTCCACACGGCCCCGCACAACTCCACAGGGCCCCGCACAACTCCACACGGCCCCGCACAACTCCACACGGCCCCGCACAACTCCACACGGCCCCGCACAACTCCACACGGCCCCGCACAACTCCACACGGCCCCGCACAACTCCACACGGCCCCGCACAACTCCACACGGCCCCGCACAACTCCACACGGCCCCGCACAACTCCACACTGCCCCGCACAACTCCACATGGCCCCGCACAACTCCACACGGCCCCGCACAACTCCACACGGCCCCGCACAACTCCACACGGCCCCGCACAACTCCACACGGCCCCGCACAACTCCACACGGCCCCGCACAACTCCACACAACTCCACACTGCCCCGCACAACTCCACACGGCCCCGCACAACTCCACACGGCCCCGCACAACTCCACACGGCCCCGCACAACTCCACACGGCCCCGCACAACTCCACACGGCCCCGCACAACTCCACACGGCCCCGCACAACTCCACACGGCCCCGCACAACTCCACACGGCCCCGCACAACTCCACACGGCCCCGCACAACTCCACATGGCCCCGCACAACTCCACACGGCCCCGCACAACTCCACACGGCCCCGCACAACTCCACAGGGCCCCGCACAACTCCACACGGCCCCGCACAACTCCACACGGCCCCGCACAACTCCACACGGCCCCGCACAACTCCACACGGCCCCGCACAACTCCACACGGCCCCGCACAACTCCACACGGCCCCGCACAACTCCACACGGCCCCGCACAACTCCACACGGCCCCGCACAACTCCACACGGCCCCGCACAACTCCACACTGCCCCGCACAACTCCACACGGCCCCGCACAACTCCACACATCACCCCGCACAACTCCACACATCACCCCGCACAACTCCACACATCACCCCGCACAACTCCACACATCACCCCGCACAACTCCACACATCACCCCGCACAACTCCACACGGCCCCGCACAACTCCACACTGCCCCGCACAACTCCACACGGCCCCGCACAACTCCACACGGCCCCGCACAACTCCACACTGCCCCGCACAACTCCACACGGCCCCGCACAACTCCACACGGCCCCGCACAACTCCACACGGCCCCGGCACAACTCCACACGGCCCCGCACAACTCCACACGGCCCCGCACAACTCCACACTGCCCCGCACAACTCCACATGGCCCCGCACAACTCCACACATCACCCCGCACAACTCCACACATCACCCCGCACAACTCCACACATCACCCCGCACAACTCCACACGGCCCCGCACAACTCCACACGGCCCCGCACAACTCCACACGGCCCCGCACAACTCCACACGGCCCCACACAACTCCACACATCACCCCGCACAACTCCACACATCACCCCGCACAACTCCACACGGCCCCGCACAACTCCACACGGCCCCGCACAACTCCACACATCACCCCGCACAACTCCACACATCACCCCGCACAACTCCACACGGCCCCGCACAACTCCACACGGCCCCACACAACTCCACACATCACCCCGCACAACTCCACACATCACCCCGCACAACTCCACACGGCCCCGCACAACTCCACACGGCCCCGCACAACTCCACACGGCCCCGCACAACTCCACACGGCCCCGCACAACTCCACACTGCCCCGCACAACTCCACACGGCCCCGCACAACTCCACACGGCCCCGCACAACTCCACACGGCCCCGCACAACTCCACACGGCCCCGCACAACTCCACACTGCCCCGCACAACTCCACACGGCCCCGCACAACTCCACACTGCCCCGCACAACTCCACACGGCCCCGCACAACTCCACACGGCCCCGCACAACTCCACACGGCCCCGCACAACTCCACACGGCCCCGCACAACTCCACACGGCCCCGCACAACTCCACACGGCCCCGCACAACTCCACACGGCCCCGCACAACTCCACACGGCCCCGCACAACTCCACACTGCCCCGCACAACTCCACACGGCCCCGCACAACTCCACACGGCCCCGCACAACTCCACACTGCCCCGCACAACTCCACATGGCCCCGCACAACTCCACACGGCCCCGCACAACTCCACACGGCCCCGGCACAACTCCACACGGCCCCGCACAACTCCACACGGCCCCGCACAACTCCACACGGCCCCGCACAACTCCACACGGCCCCGCACAACTCCACACGGCCCCGCACAACTCCACACGGCCCCGCACAACTCCACACGGCCCCGCACAACACCACACGGCCCCGCACAACCACACGGCCCCGCACAACTCCACACTGCCCCGCACAACTCCACACGGCCCCGCACAACTCCACACGGCCCCGGCACAACTCCACACGGCCCCGCACAACTCCACACGGCCCCGCACAACTCCACACGGCCCCGCACAACTCCACACGGCCCCGCACAACTCCACACGGCCCCGCACAACTCCACACGGCCCCGCACAACACCACACGGCCCCGCACAACACCACACGGCCCCGCACAACCACACGGCCCCGCACAACTCCACACTGCCCCGCACAACTCCACACGGCCCCGCACAACTCCACACGGCCCCGCACAACCACACGGCCCCGCACAACCACACGGCCCCGCACAACTCCACATGGCCCCGCACAACTCCACACATCACCCCGCACAACTCCACACATCACCCCGCACAACTCCACACGGCCCCGCACAACTCCACACGGCCCCGCACAACTCCACACGGCCCCGCACAACTCCACACAACTCCACACTGCCCCGCACAACTCCACACTGCCCCGCACAACTCCACACGGCCCCGCACAACTCCACACGGCCCCACACAACTCCACACGGCCCCGCACAACTCCACACAACTCCACACGGCCCCACACGGCCCCGCACAACTCCACACGGCCCCGCACAACTCCACACGGCCCCGCACAACTCCACACAACTCCACACTGCCCCGCACAACTCCACACGGCCCCACACAACTCCACACGGCCCCGCACAACTCCACACGGCCCCGCACAACTCCAGCCGGCCCCGCACAACTCCACACGGCCCCACACAACTCCACACGGCCCCACACAACTCCACACGGCCCCGCACAACTCCACACGGCCCCGCACAACTCCACACGGCCCCACACAACTCCACACGGCCCCGCACAACTCCACACGGCCCCACACAACTCCACACTCCACACGGCCCCGCACAACTCCATGTGGCCCCGCACAACTCCACAGGGCCCCGCACAACTCCACACGGCCCCGCACAACTCCACACGGCCCCACACAACTCCACACGGCCCCGCACAACTCCACACGGCCCCACACAACTCCACACAACTCCACACGGCCCCGCACAACTCCACACGGCCCCGCACAACTCCACACGGCCCCGCACAACTCCACACGGCCCCGCACAACTCCACACGGCCCCGCACAACTACAGACGGCCCCGCACAACTCCACACGGCCCCGCACAACTCCACACGGCCCCGCACAACTCCACACGGCCCCGCACAACCCCACACGGCCCCACCCCACACAACTCCACACGGCCCCGCACAACTCCACACGGCCCCGCACAACTCCACAGGGCCCCGCACAACTCCACACAGCCCCACACAACTCCACACTGCCCCACACAACTCCACACGGCCCCGCACAACTCCACACGGCCCCGCACAACTCCACACGGCCCCGCACAACTCCACACGGCCCCGCACAACACCAGACGGCCCCGCACAACTCCACACGGCCCCGCACAACTCCACACGGCCCCGCACAACTCCACACGGCCCCGCACAACTCCACACGGCCCCGCACAACTCCACACGGCCCCGCACAACTCCACACGGCCCCGCACAACTCCACACGGCCCCGTACAACTCCACACGGCCCCGCACAACTCCATGTGGCCCCGCACAACTCCACACGGCCCCGTACAACTCCACACTGCCCCGCACAACTCCACACGGCCCCGCACAACTCCACACGGCCCCGCACAACTCCACACGGCCCCGCACAACTCCACACTGCCCCGCACAACTCCAGACGGCCCCGCACAACTCCACACTGCCCCGCACAACTCCACACGGCCCCGCACAACTCCACACGGCCCCGCACAACTCCACACGGCACCGCACAACTCCACACGGCCCCGCACAACTCCACACTGCCCCGCACAACTCCAGACGACCCCACACAACTCCAGACGGACCCGCACAACTCCACACGGCCCCGCGGTTGGAAGTGGGACCGGCCCCGCGAGGCCCGTATGGCTCAAGCCACCATGTTTGGTCGCGCTAGACGCATGCAGTCGCATGCTGGTGGGACAGGCCCTTAAGCAAGCGGACTCCTGTCCACTAGTGAGTGCTGAAATTCTATTTGAATCTCTGAGAGAGGAAATTCCTGATCGGTATATAATCCTCCTTCCACCCAAGAAATTCTGGTTCACATTGATTCATCCAAGGTTGGTGGAAGCAGAAGATCCAGCTAATTCGATTTATCGATTGAGTCCCTTTCCCTCACGGTGTGGGCTCTTTCAGTCATTTCTCACTCGGGGCTATCTTTGTACTGACCGGCAGCTTTCACTGTCTGTTCCTTTCTCTCGGAGGGTTATCTGTATACTGACTGGTAAACTTTACTCCCACTCTCTCTCAGCTTGTTATCTGTACACGACCAATGTCTCCCAGTCCCTCTCTCGCTCAGCTTGTTATCTGTCAACTGCTTGGTGTCCCTCAGTCCCTCACTGTCAAGGGGGATATCTCTACATGTGACTGCTGTCTCCCTGTCCCTCTTTCATGGGATATCTACAGTCAACACCATTATACCATCCAAGCTCATTTAACACCATTATACCTTCCAAGTTTATCACCAATCTCGAGGGACTTCGAGTCAGCACTCATCTCTGCAACTGGATCATCGACTCCAGTTTAGTGTCATTAGTACCGAGGTACAGTACAAAGCTTCTGTTTTGTGCTACCCCTGTCAGCAGAAGGACAATACATGATTACAATCGAGCCATTTACTGTATAGACACATGATAAGAGAATAACCTTTAGTTGCTGGTAGAGCCAGCAAAGTCCAATCACGCATAGTCCGAGGGTCACCAATGAGGTAGATTGTAGTTCAGCACTGCTCTCTGGTTGTGGTGGGATGATTCAGTTGCCTGATAACAGCTGCTAACAACTGTCTGAATCTGGAGGTGTGCGTTTTCACACTTCCATACCTTTTGCCTGAAGGGAGAGGGGATAAGAGTGAGTGGCCAGACAGTGACTCGTCCTTGATTAAGCTGTTACATAGATACATAGATACATAGACAATAGGTGCAGGAGTAGGCCATTCGGCCCTTCGGCCATTTGGCGGTCCATTCAATATGATCATGGCTGATCATCCAACTCAGTATCCTGTACCTGCCTTCTCTCCATACCCCCTGATCCCTTTAGCCACAAGGGCCACATCTAACTCCCTCTTAAATATAGCCAATGAACTGGCCTCAACTACCCTCTGTGGCAGAGAGTTCCAGAGATTCACCACTCTCTGTGTGAAAAAGTTTTTCCTCATCTCGGTCTTAAAGGATTTCCCCCTTATCCTTAAGCTGTGACCCCTTGTCCTGGACTTCCCCAACATCGGGAACAATCTTCCTGCATCTAGCCTGTCCAACCCCATAAGAATTCTGTACGTTTCTATAAGATCCCCTCTCAATCTCCTAAATTCTAGCGAGTACAAGCCGAGTCTATCCAGTCTTTCTTCATATGAAAGTCCTGACATCCCAGGAATCAGTCTGGTGAACCTTCTCTGTGCTCCCTCTATGGCTATAATGTCCTTCCTCAGATTTGGAGACCAAAACTGTAGCTGTTGACGTTGCCGAGGCAGCGTGAGGTATAAATGGAGTCAATAGGAGGGAGGTTGGCTTGTGTGATGGCCACAATTCATCTATGTCCAAATTTGGACTTCCTGACCAACAGACCCCGGTCAGTGAAGATAGGGGACAAATTACCCTCTGCGACAATCCTTAACACCGGTGCTCAGCCCCCTTCTTTACTCCTTCTACGCAGCCACGTACAAATCTAATTACATTTACAAATTCACTGACGCCATCGCCATTGTGGACCGGATATCAAATAATGATGAGACAGAGTACAGGAAGGAGATCGTGAACCTTGTGACCTGGGTGACCTTTCTCTCAATGTCAGCAAGACAAAGGAGGTGGTGATGGACTTCAGGAAGTGAAGCGATTCACATGCCCCAGTAGAGATGGTTGAAAGCTTCAAATTCCTAGGAACCAATATCACCAACAACTTCTCCTGGATCACCCATATTAAAGCAATGGCCAAGAAAGAACACCAACGCCTCTACTACTCGGTCCGCAATGACCAATTTGACCTCAGCACTTCAACTCCCCCTCCCATTCCGTATCTGACCTCTCTGACCTGGGTCTCCTCCATGGCCACAGCGAGCAACACCGGAGATTGGAGGAAATGCACCTCATATTCCGCTTGGGCAGTCTACATCCTGGGGGCTTGAACATTGAATTCTCCCAATTCTGCTAGCCCTTGCTGTCCCCTCCCCTTCATCAGCCCTCTGGTTGTCTCCTCCCCTCCCCCAGCCCTCGGGCTCCTCCTCCGCCTTTTTCCTTTTTTCCTTTCTTCTCCCCACCCCCTATCAGTCTGAAGTAGGGTTTCGGCCCGAAAAACGTTGCCTATTTCCTTCGCTCCATAGATGCTGCTGCACCCGCTGAGTTTCTCCAGCATTTTTGTGCGCCCTCTACTACTTTAGAAGGCTTAGGAAGTTCGGCAAATCCCCAACAACTCTCACCAACTTCTACACATGTGCCGTAGAAAGCATTTTATCGGCAAGATTCACGGCACGGTTTGGGAACAGCTCCATCCAAGACCACACAAGAAGTTGCAGCAAATTGTGGACAGTTGCAGCCCAGACCGTCACACAAACCAACCTCCCTTCCATTGACTCCATTTATACCTCACGCTGCCTGAGAAAGGCCAGCAGCATCATCAAGGACAAGTCTCACACCGGTCACTCCCACTTCTCCCCTCTCCCATCGGGCAAGAGGTATAGAAGTGTGAAAACAAACGCACACCTCCAGGTTCAGGGACAGTTTCTTCCCATCTGTTATCTGGCAATTGAACCATCCTACCATAACCAGACTACTATCTAACTCATTGGAGACCCCCCGGATTACCTTTGATCGGAATTTACTGGCTTTATCTTGCACTGAAGTTCATTGACATTATTCCCTACATCAGGTATATATTTACTGTGGACGGCTCGATTGTAATCATGTATTGTCTGTCCGTTGACTAGTTCACACTCAACAAAAGCTTTTCACTGGACCTCGCTACATGTGACAATAAACTCAACTCAAACTCAACACACTGTCTGGTTGAAACATAGAAAAACAGGTGCAGGAGGAGGCCATTCGGCCCTTCGATCCAGCACCGCCATTCAATGTGATCACGGCTGATCATCCCCAATCAGTACCCCGTTCCTGCCTTCTCCCCATATCCCCTGATTCCTTTAGCCCAAAGAGCTCTATCTAACTCTCTCATGGAAACATCCAGTGAACCGGCCTCCACTGCTGTCTGTGGCAGAGAATTCCGCAGATTCACAACTCTCTGGGTGAAAAGGTTTTTCCTCATCTCTGTCCTAAATGGCCTCCAGCTTATTCTTGAACTGTGAGACCCCCTGGTTCTGGACTCCCCCCCAACACCAGGAACATTTTTCCTGCATCCAGGCTGTCCAATCCTTTAAGAATGTTATATGTTTCTGTAAGATACCCTCGCATCCTTCTAACTTCCAGTAAATACAAGCCCAGTTGACCCATCCTTTCATCATATGTCAGTCCCTCCATCCCGGGAATTAACCTGGTGAACCTACGCTGCCCTCCCTCAATGGCAAGAATGTCCTTCCTCAAATTTGGTGTCTCAATCCCTCTCACTCACCAGGAGATCTGTACACTGACCGGTCTCTGTCTCTCTCTCAGGGGGATATCTGTACACTGACCAGTCTCTCAGTCCCTCTGTCTGGGGGATATCTATACACTGACCGGTCTCTGTCTCTCAGGGGGATATCTGTACACTGACCGTCTCTCAGTCTCTCTCTCAGGGGGATATCTGTACACTGACCAGTCTCTGTCTCTCTCTCAGGGGGATATCTGTACACTGACCGTCTCTCAGTCCCTCTCTCTGGGGGATATCTATACACTGACCGGTGTCTCTCAGGGGGATGGATATCTGTACACTGACCGGTGTCTCTCAGGGGGATGGATATCTGTACACTGACCGGTGTCTCTCAGCCCCCTCTCTCAGGGGGGTGGATAACTGTACACTGACCAGTGTCTCTCAGCCCCCTCTCTCAGGGGGATGGATATCTGTACACTGACCGGTGTCTCTCAGCCCCCTCTCTCAGGGGGATGGATATCTGTACACTGACCGGTGTCTCTCTCAGGGGGATGGATATCTGTACACTGACCGGTGTCTCTCAGCCCCCTCTCTCAGGGGGATGGATATCTGTACACTGACCAGTGTCTCTCAGCCCCCTCTCTCAGGGGGATGGATATCTGTACACTGACCGGTGTCTCTCAGCCCCCTCTCTCAGGGGGATGGATATCTGTACACTGACCGGTGTCTCTCAGCCCCCTCTCTCAGGGGGATGGATATCTGTACACTGACCGGTGTCTCTCAGCCCCCTCTCTCAGGGGGATGGATAACTGTACACTGACCGGTGTCTCTCAGCCCCCTCTCTCAGCGGGATGGATATCTGTACACTGACCGGTGTCTCTCAGCCCCCTCTCTCAGGGGGGTGGATAACTGTACACCGACTTTTAACTCAGCCCCTCACTGGGGTATCTGAGTGTCCTCTTGCTCCACAAAGTGTTCAGCATTGTAATGAGTGGATGGAGCAGAGTGGGATCGATCTTTAATCCGGATCTCATCATTGCCCCTCCACCCGCCGCCTGTTGTGGAGACGAACATGATTTGGGGAATTGAACTGGGTGCTGGGGGCAGGGACAGGAAGCCGCGCCTCTGGTGTCAGTGGGTGGGGACGTGTTCAAGCCGCGTCCCCCTCCCCCTCTCTCTCTCTCTCTCTCTCTCACTCACACTCACAGCTCACTTCCCCATTTAAACAGCGCTGACTGCGGCTCCAGACAAAGGCGGTCTGAGCTGAAGCCGGCCATTCCTGGAGTGTCCAAGTGTGTGTCAGTGCTGACAGTGATGGGGGTCGCTGCTTATCCAGTGTCAGTGCTGAGAGTGATGGGGGTCGCTGCTTATCCAGTGTCAGTGCTCAGAGTGATGGGGGTCGCTGCTTATCTCTGTGTCCTTCTGTCCTGTCTGCCAGGTGGGTGTCCACCCCCCACTCGGGGCCCGAGCTGCTTCTCGGACACTCTTTCAGCCTCCGCCACCCTCTTCAACTGTTCATTCAACTGTTTTTTTCTCTTTTATTGGCAGGAGTTCGATCCGCGTCCGTGCTGGATCACACCCCGACCACAGTGGCAAAGCCCGGCGGGTCCCTCAAACTGACCTGCCTGTGCAACCAGCGGGCTGGACCTCGGCAGCAACGACGTGGTCTGGGTGAAGCAGGTCTCCCTCCGGGAGAGAGGGGCTGGAGTGGGTGGCGTGGATATGGTATAATGGTGACAACATGTACGCGCCTGCCTTCAGCGGCCGATTGGAAGTTTCCAAGGACAGCAGCAAGGGTCTATCTCCAAATGAACGGCCTGAGACTGGGCGACACGGACACCTATTACCGTGCGACATGGGTGGCCAACATCACGGTGATTCACCGCCGCTCACAAACTGCGCTCCCACATCCAGCCCGATAGTAAAGTAAGTCAAAGTCAACTTGATTGTCAATTCAAATAATGCCACAAGTAGTTACACAGAGGATTGAAATTGCCTTTCCCCATACTCCAATGTACAAGTAATATTTATAACACAGACAGGCAATATACCAATGAAGATAGACAATGGACATATACATTATTCACAGTGTGCCAGAATGTAGTAACATGTTGAGGTATGTTATTAAGGTGCAATAATTAAAGATGCAATATAGAAAAGTGCAACTAGCGTACTGCAGACATTGAGTTCAAGTTAATTGGACAGCCAGTTGGTCTTTGTTTGTGTAATGTTCATGGAATTCTCTTGAGTGTGTTGAGTAGTCTGATGGCCTGAGGGGAAAAGCTGTTTTTGAATCTGGTGGGTTTGCTCCGCATGCTGCCGGATGGTAGGATATCCACCAGAGTGTGGGCAGCGGCTTCATCCAAGCCACATCCATCTGTGTCCGTGTGTCCAGTCTCGGCCATTGCAGCCCCTGTAGGGGACAGGACAGAGCCCACCGGGACTGTCACCGTGCCTCCACCCACAGCGGCTCCTCGCTGCTTGTGTTCCCACATCTCCAGTGGGACTTGTTCCCTGTGCCGGATGATGCACTCGGGATCTGCTTTATATCCACGGGGCCCGGGGAAAGGTGGTGGCGGCGGCGGCAGCAACGCCCAGAGACGCGATTTCAAGCGGCTGGTTGCGGCAGCTATTTGTATGGAGGAAGTCCCATCTCTCACACTGTCCACTCTCTCTATGGAGGAAGTCCCATCTCTCACACTGTGCTCTCTCTCTTGGCGAAGCCCCATCCCTCACACTGTGCTCTCTCTGTATGGAGGCAGCCCCATCCCTCACACTGTGCACTCTCTCTATGGAGGAAGCCCCATCCCTCACACTGTGCTCTCTCTCTTGGCGAAGCCCCATCCCTCACACTGTGCTCTCTCTGTATGGAGGAAGCCCCATCCCTCACACTGTGCTCTCTCTCTTGGCGAAGCCCCATCCCTCACACTGTGCTCTCTCTGTATGGAGGAAGCCCCATCCCTCACACTGTGCTCTCTCTCTATGGAGGAAGTCCCATCCCTCACACTGTGCTCTCTCTGTATGGAGGAAGTCCCATCTCTCACACTGTGCACTCTCTCTTGGCGAAGCCCCTTCTCTCACACTGTGCTCTCTCTCTATGGAGGAAGTCCCATCTCTCACACTGTGCTCTCTCTGTATGGAGGAAGTCCCATCTCTCACACTGTGCACTCTCTCTTGGCGAAGCCCCTTCTCTCACACTGTGCTCTCTCTGTATGGGGGAAGTCCCATCCCTCACACTGTGCTCTCTCTGTATGGGGGAAGTCCCATCCCTCACACTGTGCTCTCTCTGTATGGAGGCAGCCCCATCCCTCACACTGTGCTCTCTCTGTATGGAGGCAGCCCCATCCCTCACACTGTGCTCTCTCTGTATGGAGGCAGCCCCATCCCTCACACTGTGCTCTCTCTCTTGGCCAGTGGGGTGCAGGAACCTCGCTGACAGTGACTTCAGGTAAGACCAATAGGGGGGTTGCACGTAAGGTCACTGGGTCATAGGGCTTGACACACGGAGCAGCTTAATCCATCTGGAGGACATACGTCACTTCCGGTATATGTTATTAATGCAAGAAACGCGTACTTTCCTACCTGTTAAAAACTGCCAAAATGTTGAATTTGTTCGCTGTAAACAATTGTGGAAGTCGGGGTAAGCGTGAGAGACATGCACCCAACTTCAGAATTCCAAACGTGAAGTGAAATGAAGGTAAAGAGAAGCGAGAGCTGAAGGGACAACAACAGCTAAAGTGCTTGGCGAACATTGGCCGTGCAGATATCGGAATTGAAAATATTGGGATTTATCGCGTTTGCTCACTGCATTTCATCAACGGTAAGGCATTATTTGTTTTGGTTTTTTTCTTGATTCCTTTGGTATCTAAAAAGTCTCAGGTGATAAATCTGGTTGTAAATTTTGCTTCAGAAGCGTTTTATTTTTGTATGTAAAAACCCACTTGAGAACCATGGGCGATTTTAAACTTTTACAGCCAGATTTATCCCTTCTGAAACTTTTTAGATGCCAAAGGAATCAAGAAAAAACACAAATAATGCCTTAGTTGATGAAATGCAGTGAGCAAACGGCCAATGTTCGACAAGTACTTTGGCTGTTGTTGTCCCTTCAGCTCTCGCTTCTATCTACCGTCATTTCTCCTCACTTTTTGAATACTGAAGTAGGCTAAATGTCTCTCACACTTATCCCGATTTCCATAATTATTTACAGCGCAAAAATTGACAATTTGGGCGGGTTTTAATGGGCCCGCTACGCTGGAAACAATGGTAAGTACTTACCTGCAGTTCATCGCGTGTACTCCACTTGGCGTAGCGTAGCAACAGTACGGGTCATGGGTCGTGACCCGACTGCCGTGAAACCTCCCTATATCTTAATTCCATTTCACCCAGTTGTGTTTCATTCATTTATGGTCTTTGCGAATTCTCTAATTGACCTGAACTCGGTGAGATATTTGGAACAATTCCATGGATTTCCCAGGGACAGGCGGGTTTCTCCAGGGTTAGAATCTACCCAGCAACAGTACATTTCCCACCGCCACAGGCTGTTCTTTCCCTGAGTCTCGCCATCATCTGCCTTCAGTCCATCTTGTGCATGCCGACCAAGCTGGCTTTCTGGGCTCGTCCCATTGGCCACATATCCTTCTCATCCATATACCGGATTTGTTTGATAATCAGAATTCTATCTGCTTTTATAGTTTCCACTGGCAACACATTCTAGATACCGCCTACCCCATGTGAATATAAATGCCCCTGAAGTCCCCTTTTAAATCTCTCCCCACTCACCTCACGCCTGTGCCCTCTTGTTTTAGAAACCTCTATCCTGGGGAAAAGACTGTGGGCATGCACCTTATCCATGCCCCTCACGATCTTGTTCACCTCAATAAGGTTGCCGCACAGTGTCAATACACAATAGACAATAGGTGCAGGAGGAGGCCATTCGGCCCTTCGAGCCAGCATCGCCATTCAATATGATCATGGCTGACCATCCCCAATCAGTACCCCGTTCCTGCCTTCTCCCCATATCCCCTGACTCCGCTATCTTTGAGAGCCCTATCTAGCTCTCTCTTGAAAGTATCCAGAGAACCGGCCTCCACCGCCCTCTGAGGCAGAGAATTCCACAGACTCACCACTCTCTGGGTGAAAAAGTGTTTTGTCTCCGTTCTAAATGGCCGACCCCTTATTCTTAAACTGTGGCCCCTGGTTCTGGACTCCCCCAACGTCGGGAACATGTTTCCTGCCTCTAGCGTGTCCAAACCCTTAATAATCTTATATGTTTCAATAAGATCCCCTCATCCCCTCTGTCCTTTGCTCGAAAGAAAACCCCCCCACCTTATCCTCCCTCTTCCTAAAACAGAACCACTCATGTCCAGACAATATCTTGGTGAATCTTTTCTAAGTCCTTTCCAATATAATGACATCCTTCCTGTAGCTGGGTGACCAGAACTGCACCCAGTACTTACTCCAAGAGTGGTCTCACCAATGACTTGTACCGCTGCATTATCATGTCCCAACCTTTATACTCAGTACCCTTCCCTTTGAAGGCAGTCGGCCCAAAGCCACCCCAGCTCCCTGTCCACCTAACTCTCCACTCTCAGCAAACCATGCCCCTGTATTTCCCCATCTGTCTGTTCTACAACACTCTCCAGGCTCTACCATTTACTGTGTAAGTCCAGCCCTGGTTTGATCTACCAAAGTTCATCACCCCCTCACTTGTCAGAATTCAATTCCATTTGGCATTCCTTGTCTCCCCTTCCCAACTGAACTAGATCTTCTTGTAAACGTATCCTTCCTCACTGTCCACTCATGCACTGATTTTGGTGTCATCTGCAAACTTACTATCAATGTCCATGATATTGTATGGCAAACTGTTAATGTAGATAACCAACAACAGTGGTCTCAGCACTGACCCCTGCAGCAGTCCACTCCCTCCAAGCTAATTTGGAATTGATTGGGCTTGCTCATGTTGGGTTCCATGTGATCTAACCTTCCACACCAGCCCACCATGCCAGACCTATTAGGTTCATGAGGCACAACTTCCCAAACACAAGCCATGCAGTCCCTAATCCTTGGTCCACCCCCCCCCCCCCCAAGTGATCTAGACCTTCTTGTAAACTTAGGACTATCCCTAGTTTTGGAGTATTGCGTACAGTTTTGGTCCCCTAATCTGAGGAAGGACATTCTTGCCATAGAGGGAGTACAGAGAAGGTTCACCAGACTGATTCCTGGGATGGCAGGACTTTCATATGAAGAAAGACTGGATAGACTTGGCTTGTACTCGCTAGAATTTAGAAGATTGAGGGGGGATCTTATAGAAACATACAAAATTCATAAGGGGTTGGACAGGCTAGATGCAGGAAGATTGTTCCCGATGTTGGGGAAGTCCAGGACAAGGGGTCACAGTTTAAGGATAAAGGGGAAATCTTTTAGGACTGAGATGAGAAAAATATTTTTTACACAGAGAGTGGTGAATCTGTGGAATTCTCTGCCACAGAAGGTAGTTGAGGCCGGTTCATTGGCTATATTTAAGAGGGAGTTAGATGTGGCCCTTGTGGCTAAAGGGATCAGGGGGTATGGAGAGAAGGCAGGTACGGGATACTGAGTTGGATGATCAGCCATGATCATATTGAATGGCGGTGCAGGCTCGAAGGGCCGAATGGCCTACTCCTGCACCTATTTTTCTATGTTTCTATGTTTCTAATCAGTCCGTGCCTATCCAAATACTGGTAGTTCCTGTCCCTAAGGACATTCCCACCAATGACATCAGGCTCACTGGTGTAGATCCCTGGCTTGGCCCTAATGTCCTTCTTCAATTACGCTTCAGTATCAGCCACCCTCCAGTCTTTTGGAGATTAATCTGCGGTGAAAGATGATGTAAATACCTCTGAAGGAAAGCTAATTATTTTCCTGAGCTTCCCACAGGATCAGAAGATGCAGTTGTGCAGCACTGGGGATTTATCCACCTTTACGCACTTGAAAGCTGCCAATAGTTCCTCTTTGGTAGATAGAAATGCTGGAGAAACTCAGCGGGTGAGGCAGCATCTATGGAGCGAAGGACACAGTCAGCTGCTCTACATCGGTGAGACCAAGCGCAGGCTTGGCGATCGCTTCACCCAACACCTCCGCTCGGTCCGCAATAACCAACCTGACCTCCCGGTGGCTCAGCACTTCAACTCCCCCTCCCATTCCGAATCCGACCTTTCTGTCCTGGGCCTCCTCCATGCCCAGAGTGAGTCCCACCGTAGATTGGAGGAGCAGCACCTCATATTTTGCTTGGGTAGTTTACACCCCAGCGGTACGAACATTGACTTCTCCAATTTCAGGCAGTCCCTGCTTTCTCCCTCCTTCCCCTCCCCTTCCCAGCTCTCCCACCGCCCACTGTCTCTGCCTCTTCCTTTCTTCTTCCCGCCCCCCCCCCAACATCAGTCTGAAGAAGGGTCTCGACCCGAAACGCCACCTATTCCTTCGCTCCATAGATGCTGCCTCACCCGCTGAGTTTCTCCAGCATTTCTGTCTACATTTGATTTTTCCAGCGTCTGCAGTTCCTTCTTAAACAAATAGATCCTCTTTGGTCATTTGTTTATGATCTAAGACATCACAACTCTTATGATTCAACTCATTAGCTTCCATGATCTTCTCATTAGTTACTGCAGATAGGAAATATTCATTTAATATTTCGCCCATCTCTTGCGTCTACACGAAGGTGGCCATGCTGATCTGAATTTTAAGGGGACCTATTCTTCCCCAAACTACTTTATCGTTATTTGACTATAGAGTCCCTCTTAGGGTTTTCCTTGACCTTGCCTGTCAGAACCATTTCATGGCCTCTTTATTGCCCAAGTGCATTCTTTAGCGTGTTCCTACGCTTCTTATACCCACTGAGGCATTCGCTTGAGCGCGACAGCCTTAATCTGAGGTATGTCTCCTGCCAGACGTGCCCTTCACCCTAACATTAATAAGCTGCCCCTGCACTCTGGCTATCCCACTTTTGAAAGCCTCCCACATGTCAGCCATCCCCTAACCACTAATAGACTCTCCCAAACAAACTCTGCAAGTTCCAGACCAATGCTTCCAAAATCAGCCTTAACTCAGTTAGGATCTTCATTTGTGGGCCAGTTTCATGCTTCTCGATAACTACTTTAAAACTAGTAGAGGTGTAGGACGTAACTGCAGATGCTGGTTTAAACTGAAGATAGATACAAAAAGCTGGAGTAACTCAGCGGGTCAAACAGCATCTCTGGAGAGAGGGAGTCTGTGACATTTAGGGTCGAGACCCTTCTTCAGATTGAGAGTCAGGGGGAAGGACTCTCAGGCTGAAGAAGTCTTGACCTGAAACACCATCTATTCCTTTCCTCCAGAGATGCTGTCTGACCCGTAGAGGCACTCTAGCCTTTTGTGTTTAAAACTGGAAGAACTATGGTCACTGGTCTAAAAATGCTTCCACACTGACATCTCATCCCTTGCCTCATATCTGAAGCGGAAGTTTAGTGTTGTATTCTCTATAGCGGTTCCAGCAGAACCCTCTTTGAGTTGATTAAGGAATCTTTCTGAGATGCGGTTCACAAATTCCATCTCATCCTAGCACTTAATATTGTGGGATACCCAGTCAATATGCGGGAAGTTGAAATCTCCCACTAATACCACACTATTATTCATCCAAGGACAAGTACGGACACAATCAGATGAATGGCCCCGTTCTGTGCTCTGAGATTCAATGAAACTATTATTTATTTTGTAAATCCAGTGGCAGTTGTATAAGACGTTGGTGAGACCGCGTTTAGAATATTGTCTTCAGTTCTGGGCACCGTGTTATAGGAAAGATATTGTCAAACTTGAAAGGGTTCAGAGAAGATTTACGAGGATGTTGCCGGGACTAGAGGGTGTGAGCTACAGGGAGAGGTTGAGTAGGCTGGGTCTCTATTCCATGGAGCGCAGGAGGATGAGGGGAGATCATATAGAGGTGTATAAAATCATGAGAGGAATAGATTGGGTAGATACCCACAGTCTTTTACCCGGAGTAGGGCAATTGAGGACCAGAGGACATAGGTTCAAGGTGAAGGGGAAAAGATTTAATAGGAATCTGAGGGGTAACTTTTTCACACAGAGGGTGGTGGGTGTATGGAACGAGCTGCCGGAGGAGGTAGTTGAGGCTGGGACTATCCCAATGTTTAAGAAACAGTTGGACAGGTACATGGATAGGACAGAGTTTGGAGGGATATGGACCAAGCGCAGGCAGGTGGGACTAGTGTAGATGGGGCATGTTGGTCGGTGTGGGGAAGATGGGCCAAAGGGCCTGTTTCCACACTGTATCACTCTATGTCTCCAATACCTGCTCCCGCGAAGCGATCCCATCAAACATATCCAGGGCAGACAGAGCACGAGTCAAATACAGAATATATCTCCCCGTGTCACTGTGCTGTCAGCTACAGATTAGATACAACGTTCCATCTGTCCTATCCCAACGCTCCCAGGGAAGGGACAGCACAGGTTAGACAAGGAGTGAGGCTCCCTCCAACCTGTCCCCACACACACCCAGGGTACGGGTTAGACAAGGAGTGAGGCTCCCTCCACACTGTTACATACTCCCAGTGCAGGGATAGAGTGTTTGACACATAGTCAAGCTCCCTCTACATTGCTCTGTCAAACACTCCTTGTTTCAGAACACAGAAGGTTCTCTAGATTGTAAAACCAATTGATGCTGTTTGGTTCAAAAACAAAGGTTCACAACAATGAATGATTTGAACATAATGAGAGAATGTTGTACATGGTTCTGGATGTGGGGTTTAGTACACCAGGTTTTCCTTGCATCTTGTATTGAATTTCAACATTTAGAGATCCTTAGTAAGTCAATACATGGTAAATGGTAGGGAATTGAAGAATGCAGGTGAACAGAGGGATCTAGGAATAACTGTGCACAGTTCCCTGAAGGTGGAATCTCATGTAGATAGGGTGGTAAAGAAAGCTTTTGGTGTGCTGGCTTTTATAAATCAGAGCATTGTATAGAAGTTGGGATGTAATGTTAAAATTGTACAAGGCATTGGTGAGGCCAATTCTGGAGTATGGAGCACAATTTTGGTCGCCTAATTATAGGAAGGATGTCAACAAAATAGAGAGAGTACAGAGGAGATTTACTAGAATGTTGCCTGGGTTTCAGCAACTAAGTTACAGAGAAAGGTTGAACAAGTTAGGTCTTTATTCTTTGGAGCGCAGAAGGTTAAGGGGGGACTTGATAGAGGTCTTTAAAATGATGAGAGGGATAGACAGAGTGGACGTGGATAAGCTTTTCCCACTGAGAGTAGGGAAGATTCAAACAAGGGGACATGACTTGAGAATTAAGGGACAGAAGTTTAGGGGTAACATGAGGGGGAACTTCTTTACTCAGAGAGTGGTAGCTGTGTGGAATGAGCTTCCAGTGAAGGTGGTGGAGGCAGGTTCGTTTTTATCATTTAAAAATAAATTGGATAGTTATATGGACGGGAAAGGAATGGAGGGTTATGGTCTGAGCGCAGGTAGAAGGGACTAGGGGAGAATACGTGTTCGGCACGGATTAGAAGGGTCGAGATGGCCTGTTTCCGTGCTGTAATTGTTATATGGTTATATGGTTATATGGTTATATGGTTAATACCTTTTATCCTTCATTGTGAATTCACTGATGCTCGTAGATTAGATTCTGAGTCCAGTTACTTGGTGTTTTTGACGTGAGTTTTGCTGCACAAAAGAACTGCTTTTTCTCAGTTCACAGATGGAGGAATGGCTCTAAGTTCTTGCCCTCCTCCGTCAGCCGACTGGGTTTGTCCAACAAGTGCTTTGCTCCATTAACCAGGGCTGCTGGTGTCTCAGTGAATCTCAGTGGTCATCCACAGAGCACAGTTCATGGTGTCCCCACAGGCCAGTGAGGCATGTTCACAGTAGAGCCGTGGTGTAATGAATGAATAAGTTTATTGGCCAATATTCACATACAAGGAATTTGCCTTGGTGCTCCGCCCACAAGTGACAACATGACAGACAGTGACAGTTAGGAATGACACGTAAAACATTATTGATTAAACATGTGAATGAAATAAAATACCAGAGCAAAAGGAGGCTACAGATTTTTGGTTATTGAGTAGAGCTACTACTCGTGGATAAAAGCTGTTTTTATGTCTGGCTGTGGCAGCTTTGACAGTCCGGAGTCGCCTTCCAGAGGGAAGTGATTCAAAGAGTTTGTGGCCAGGGTGAGAGGGGTCAGAGATGATCTTACCCGCTCGCTTCCTGGCCCTTGCAGTGTACAGTTCGTCAATGGAGGGAAGGTTGCAGCCAATAATCTTCTCTGCTGATCGGACGATTCGCTGCAGCCTCCGGGTGTCGTGCTTGGTGGCTGAGCCAAACCAGACCATGATCCACTCTGGATCCACTCTGCTCACAGCAGAATCGGCAAACCGCTGGTGAGGGGGAAATGTTGTGCGAGACTCCACAGATACACTGATCCAATGGACGGGCATCAGGCTGCAATCAGTCATCAGTTTAATTCTGCAACAACTGTGGAATTTAAACTCTGTTCATAATCTGGGACAGATTGCACCTGTGTCAGATTTCCTTTTGTTAGTAACCTGGATTTTGTGCACTAATCCGCAGTAATGATGACCTCTCTGTTTCCCTGCTGTCCCTCAGTGGAGATCTGTTGTCCTTACCCAGTCAAGCCTATGTCTGACCCCTGACCCAGCAACATGATTGGCACTAAATGCCCCCCGGATGGCAACCCAGGGACAGTTTATTCCCCTCCTCACCCCAGCACCCAGCTCCTTACCCCAGCACCCTGCTGCTCCACCCCAGCACCCAGCTCCTCACCCCAGCACCCAGCTCCTCACCCCAGCTCCTCACCCCAGCTCCTCACCCCAGCACCCAGCTCCTCACCCCAGCACCCAGCTCCTCACCCCAGCTCCTCACCCCAGCTCCTCACCCCAGCACCCAGCTCCTCACCCCAGCACCCTGCTCCTCACCCCAGCACCCTGCTCCTCACCCCAGCACCCAGCTGCCAGTATGATGTGTTTTCCAGGCCCTGACCCACCTCTTGACCACATTAGGAACATTGATGCAACTTAAACTACACTCCCCACCTGCTGATCCCTTGAAGGAAAACACCGTGAGCTGCGAATCTCGCCCCCTGACATCATTGAGCCGCCTGCACAGACCCCTCGGCAGCTCAGGCAGCATCTGTGGGGAGAGAAGCAGATTCACCCTTTCAGTGCTCTTTCATCAAACACTTTCAGTACAGTTTCTGACAACCACGCTATTTCCACTTTTATCTGATGGATTTTCATTTTGTTGAATGTTTTCACAACCCTCCCGGCCCATTAATAACTCAGAGACATCAACTCATACAGCACGGAAACAGGCCCTTCAGCTCAGCTCGTGCAAGGCAGCCCTGATGCCCCATGTATGCTACTTTACCTCATGTCCTCTAATACTTTCCTATCCATGTATCTGTCCAAGTGTCTTTTAAATGCTGGTATCATCCCTGCCTCAACTGTTTCCTCTGGCAGCCTGTTCCATATACCCACCACCCTGTGTGTGAGAAAGTTCTCCAAACATCTATCTATCTATCATCTATCTATCATCTATCTATCTATCTATCTATCTATCTACCTATCTATCTATCTATCTATCTATCTATCTATCTCTCTCTCTCTCTCTCTCTCTCTCTCTCTCTCTCTCTCTCTCTCTCTCTCTCTCTCTCTATCTCTCTCTCTATCTATCTATCTATCTCTCTATCTATCTCTCTATCTATCTATTTATCTATCTATCTATCTATCTATCTATCTATCTATCTATCTATCTCTCTATCTATCTATCTATCTATCTATCTATCTATCTCTCTATCTATCTCTCTATCTATCTATCTATCTATCTATCTATCTATCTCTCTCTCTCTCTCTCTCTCTCTCTCTCTCTCTCTCTTTCTATCTCTCTCTCTCTCTCTCTCTCTCTCTCTCTCTCTCTCTCTCTCTATCTATCTATCTCTCTATCTATCTATCTATCTATCTATCTATCTATCTATCTATCTATCTATCTATCTATTTATCTCTAAAACTCTCACTTCCTGTCTGTGTTGTAATTTAATTTGCACAAAAACGATCTCCCATAGCGCTATGATTTTTCGCCACCTTACTCACCATTCTCCTCTGCTGCAAGTCAAATACGTTTTGTTCCGATCGGTGAAATAGTACAAAAGTTATGAAGGTTTTGAAGGCTCCCCCTCCCCCACTTTCCCTCTCCCCCACCCCCACCCCCCCCCCCACCTCTGGCAGCCTGTTCCATATACCCACCACCCTGTGTGTGAGAAAGTTCCCCACACACTCCCATTAAATCTTGTTCCTCTCATCTTACACCATTGTCCCCTTGATCCCCCTATCCTGTGTAAAAGACTGTGCATTCACCCTATCTATTCCCCTCATGATTTTAGACACCTTTACAGGATCACTCTTCAGCCTTCTAGAGGTATCAAGGAGGAAAGTCCGAGCCTGCCCTACCTTTCCCTCCAGCTCAGGCCCCCGAGTCCTGGCAACATTCTTGTAAATCTTCTCATCGCTCTTCTAGCCTAACGATATCTTTCCCAGAGTAGCTTGATGAAAACTCAACATTGTATTCCAAATTCAGCCTCACCGATTTCTTGTAACACTCTAGTATAACATCCAACTTCTGAACAGTGAACCCTCATATTAACGGACCATGGTGTGGGGGGGGGGGATAGTATCTGTTATTGCCGAATGTCCGCTTTAAACGAGTAAGGTTTTATCCATGTATGTAGTTGAAACAAAGAATGCAGATGCTGGTTAATACACAAAAAGACACAAAGTGCTGGAGTAACTCAACTGGTCAGGGAGCATCTGTGGAGAAGATCGCTAGGTGAGGTGGGAACTCTTCTTCAGACTGATTCAGTCAGCTGGGTTACTCAAACTGTGTCATTTCATGGTGCGTTTGGCCAAACGCACTACTCTCTGCAGAGCCTTCTTGTTCCACGCGCTGGTAATAATCCATTTACTACAGAACCAATTGTTAATTTATTTACTTTTCAGAGGTTGAGGCCTTGCCTTCAGTCCACATCACCTCTTCCTGCAGCACAGAATCTGACCAAGAGATCAGCATCCTCTGTCTGGTCAAGGACTACCAGCCTGAGATCATCAGTCAGACATGGTCCACCAGCAGTGGGGACATCACCACTGGAATCACAAAGTACCCACCAGTGTTGGGACACGACGACAAGTACACAATGGGCAGCTTGCTGCGAGTCCCTGTGGCAGATTGGAACAGGAATAACGTCTACTACTGCAAGGCAGGATACAAGCCGGACAACATGGTGAGAACGGAGTTCCAGAAGCCTCAAGGTTAGTATGAGATTTTGTTGTCTATTTTAAACCTGACGATAGAACTGAAATGGAAGCCTTTAGGGCCTGTCCCACTTACGAGACTTTTTCGACGACTACCGGCACTCGTCATAGGTCGTTGCAGGTTGCCGAAAATGTTCAACATGTTGAAAACCCAGCGTCGACTTGAACAAGATACGACTGTTTGAGCGACTACTCACGACCATACAGGCTTCACCTCGCGACATGTCACCAGGGGTGTCGCCTGTACGGTCGTGAGTCGTCTCCTCCGTCGCCCAAAGAGTCGTAGCGTCTTTCTGGTCACCGCTGGATTTTCCACATGTTGAACATTTTCGGCGACCTGCAACGACCTATGACGGGTGCCGACAGTCTCCGTAAAAGTTGCGTAAGTGGGACAGGCCCTTAAGTCGAACAATGTAGGAGGAAGCAAATTAATTATTTTGCTCATTCATTCTCCTCCTATCAGCCACAGTGCTGCTGCTCAAGGAAAAAGACAGTGAGAATTTATGTGGAAGGAGATAGATAATGGTGGGGGGAGGGGGGTTCACGGAGGAAGCATCTCGTCTTGAACTGCCTCCATTCTATCCACAGCTTTGACTAATTCCTGCAGCTCTCTACCACCCCAAACACCTCCCTGTAGATCAGCTGCTGTGCACAGTGCCACACCTATTGTGCCCGTGCACAGTGTGGAGATTTAAACCTTCCTCACTCTTCCTGCACTTTCCCCTCAACCCTGCAGCCGACCCCTCACCAAGTGAAATCCAGTCTCCTTGTGGAAATGACATGAATCTGCTTCCACTCTCACTTTTAACCACTGCCTTCCAGTTCTGATCAAATCATTGCTGTCATAACAAAATACGTTTCTCGTCCATCTGACCTCCTTTCCCATCTCTGTCTGCCTGTCTGTCTGTCTGTCTGTCTGTCTGTCTGTCTGTCTGTCTGTCTGTCCGTCCGTCCATCTATCTATCTATCCATAACTAAAACTCTGATCTTGTGCTCTTCCGGTTTGCGCAGTTTTTCTATTTGTGCAAAAACGGTACAGAACAACCCTTTGATTTTTCGCCAGCTCACTCACCGTTCTCCTGTGCTGCGAGTGCAACAAGTTTTGTTCTGATCGGTGGTATATTGTAAAAGTTAGCGAGGTTTAGAAATCGTAAAAACCGCGCATGCACAGATCGATCTCTCCTGCCAGTCAGCGTCGTGCGGATTGGCCTCTTCTGTCACTCCCCGGGAATGGTCCGCCTCTTCCTGTGCCATCGCGTCTTTACTGGAGCTGAGGGACGCTGTTGGTGGCCGGCGGAGGGTGATAGGAGGGAGGTAGGGAGGGGGGAAGAGGCGTTATGGAGGGAGGTAGGGAGTGACTGAGGGTAGGGGAAAGGAGAGGGAGAGAGGGGTGAGGGAGGGATTGGGGGAGGGGAAAGAAGACGGAGGGTGAAGAGGAGGGGGAGAGAGTGCTAGGGATGAGGGGAAATGAGCTGAGCCTGTGCAGTTGGGGGCTATGGGTGAATGGTGGAATATTGTATTGGGGGACCAAGCCTCCTGTGTGACAGGGACCCAACGGGTCCCACTTAGTCTAGTTGAACTTATAGTTGTGTAGGAAGGAACTGCAGATGCTGGTTTAAAGCGAAGATAGACAGCTGGAGTAACTCAGCGGGTCAGACAGCATCTCTGGAGACCCTTCTTCAGACTGAGAGTTGGTGAAAGGGAAAAGAGAGATATAGAACTAATGAATGAAAGATATGCAAATAAGTGGCACTGATAAAGGAAACAGGCCATTGTTAGCTATAGGCAAGTCGGACGAGTTACAGACCAAGTACAGGTGAAGACAATTTAAAATTGTGATTCCCAAACCTCCTGCCAGTAGAAACAGTTGTCTCATCTGTTCCTGCTGACTGGAACTGGTGATGGCCATGCTGTTCCTGTGTCTGCTCCAGCACACACTGAGATCACGGATGGTCTGTACGCCACTTACTCACCTCCACCCTTACCACTGCAGAGTGGCCCACACTGCTGGGGAGGCCTGGGTTCTAACCCAGCCTCCCAAACGCAGCTCTGACCAGCATCTGACTGTGGGACCCACCGTATCAGCACATCACCAGCATTGTGGGGAGGGCTGGTACTGGGGCACTAGTACCATGGTAAATGGTAGAGAATTGAGGAATGCAGTTGAACAGAGGGATCTAGGAATAACTGTGCATAGTTCCCTGAAGGTGGAATCTCATGTAGATAGGGTGGTAAAGAAAGCTTTTGGTGTGCTGGCCTTTATAAATCAGAGCATTGAATATAGAAGTTGGGATGTAATGTTAAAATTGTACAAGGCATTGGTGAGGCCAATTCTGGAGTATGGAGTACAATTTTGGTCGCCTAATTATAGGAAGGATGTCAACAAAATAGAGAGAGTACAGAGGAGATTTACTAGAATGTTGCCTGGGTTTCAGCAACTAAGTTACAGAGAAAGGTTGAACAAGTTAGGTCTTTATTCTTTGGAGCGCAGAAGGTTAAGAGGGGACTTGATAGAGGTCTTTAAAATTATGAGCGGGTTAGACCGAGTGGATGTGGATAAGCGTTTCCCATTGAGAGTAGGGAAGATTCAAACAAGGGGACATGACTTGAGAATTAAGGGACAGAAGTTTAGGGGGAACATTAGGGGGAACTTCTTTACTCAGAGAGTGGTAGCTGTGTGGAATGAGCTTCCAGTGGAAGTGGTGGAGGCAGGTTCGATGTTATCCTTTAAAAATAGATTGGATGGGTATATGGACGGGAAAGGAATGGAGGGTTATGGTCTGAGTGCAGGTAGATGGGACTAGGGGGAAGTATTTATTTAAAATAAAAAAAATTAAAATAAAAAATAAATAAAAAATGTTGGGCACGGACTTGAAGGGCCGAGATGGCCTGTTTCCGTGCGGTAATGGTTATATGGTTATATAGTGGAGTCCTACACTGTGGCTGAAGGAATCATGTAATAACAGATATTAAATATGTTACAGCTCCACAGCTCATCCCCGGAGGTTCTCCACAATCAAACAACTGCTGTCCTGGGCTGCATGATATCCGGATTCTTCCCTGACAATATTAAAGTTTCCTGGAAAAAATCTGGACTTAATCAAGCGGGCGTCGTTCTCCCGTCCACTCCGCAAACTAACGGTGGATTTGAACTAACGGTTGGTCTGAAGAAGGGTTTCGGCCCGAAACGTTGCCTATTTCCTTCGCTCCATAGATGCTGCTGCACCCGCTGAGTTTCTCCAGCATTTTTGTGGACCGTGGATTTGAAACAGTTGCTTACCTGCCGTTGCGTGTGGAGGAATGGACCAACAAACAGGAATATACTTGTGAAGTGACCCACGCTTCCGGCTTCAGGGACAGGATCAACATGAGATATCAAGAGGGTGAGTGGTGTCTGATAATTTACTTACAGTATTAAACAATCTTACTGACATTTCCACCAAATTCCTGTCCCTGAGATCAGTCCTGTTGAGCGATGTTTCATGTTCAGATTTGGCTTTTGCAATTTAAGCCAATGCTTTCCATCAGTAATTCTAACTCATTCTACAGGACATGTAGCGAGGAAGGTCACCAGTGTGTTTACTCTCACTACTCTAGTTGCCTTTGTGTCCAGTGGTAAGTCAAATGGGACAGTGAATGAACCACAGGTCCCATCTGATATCTGGAGAAAATCTCTCTTCCCTTCTGTTTGTGAATGATCCACAACAACACACACGGTGAAAGATCAGTCTTTATTCCATAAGCAATTAGGATCATTTAAACTGCCAGCCATTCACATCCAGCTCGGCGTGACTTGTGAGAGCCGGCCGGCTGACCTTGCTAGTGTAAAGCTGTGTAATACGGTAATACCATCTAGTGGGTGTCATGGACATATGTGTAGTGGAGATTATAAATGGCATGGATTAATAAGGATCAAACTACATCTTCTCACTGTCCTCATTGTGTTAGTTTCTCCAAATCCATCTCTTTACACTGTTTCCTGAGAGTCTGTTCTGTAGATTTCCCTTCCATTGAAATGTCGGTGTCCTGGATTATTTTTCAACTCATCTCCACCTTCTTTAAAGTGTTGTCTGATCCTGGACAAAGTGAAGCAGTTTATCGTGGTCGGCATAATCTCATGCTGATAAATACTGAGGACACAGACTGGGAATATGTGGATCTCCTGTTTCCTCAACACAGGAGGTGAAATCTCTTAACATTTAAACCAATGAATCTTCCATTTCCAGGTGGAGAATGTCCCGGCTGTTCGAAGTGTCTGCCGAAGTTCTTCTACCAGAGTAATCTCAGATGGTTCTACCCGGCAGTATCATTGTTGGGCAGGAAAGTGTGAAATAAAGTAATTGGCTGCGTAATTCTATTATTACAACCCATTTATAAGATTCAAATCCAACCCCTGGTATCCATTGGGATCAAAGTGTACCAGAGTGGGGAAAATACCCAATTCAAGCTGCCTCCCTCTCCCCTCCACTCATTGCCTGTATACTCATTCATTACACATCCCTGTGCCACTGGGCAGATTTCTTCATGCTCAGACTCTAGCCAGCAAGGACCACCCAGAGATCGCAAGGCAGGAGATGTTTAAGGTGAACGGTGTGAAATGTCAAAGTGGCTCAGTAAAAAATTGGGTGACCCTTTAATAAAGGCAAACTGGTGAGGCAAGATCCAGGGCTCTAACCGGTCTCCTGTCCTATACTGGCTTTGTGGTTAGCACACATTGCCACAGATTTATTAACCCACCTCCTGGACACAGACCTCAGTCTAAAGGAGAAACTCAGGGAATGCAAGGAATGTTGCAAGGAATGGACGTGTTTGGTTAGAATCATCCAAGGATGAGCAATACAAAATGTCTCTTGTGGAAGATACCAATATTTTACAGCATGGAGAGCATCCATATTCTGCCAGGTTTCGTATGAGGTGATTTCCCCCCGACACCGCGATTGTGGAACTACACGACTGTCACTGATATGGGATGGGATTGAGCATCTTGCAAACACACATGTTTAACAATATCACATTGCTGATTAAAACAAGATTCACAAAGCAAGAACATTGTACACTGTTAAACTAGGCTTACACATTTCTGATGACACTGCAGCAACTGTCGTCCACACTAATACCACGCACATAACTATTTGTGAAAGGAATTTGCTCGCCATTTTGCTTAAAGAAGGAGGGGCTGTGAAATAGACAACATCGTACATTGATAAATGTGATGTCTCCTGTCAGACAGACACAGTGTGTATGACTCTTGTTTAAGAAGGAACTGCAGATGCTGGAAAATCGAAGGGAGACAAAAATGCTGGAGAAACTCAGCGGGTGAGGCAGCATCTATGGAGAGAAGGAATAGGCGACATTTTGGGTTGAGTCCCTTCTCATGACTCTGCTTTCTACGCAGCTGAATACTTTGACCTCCAGGCTCACTGAAAGTTTCAATTCTGACACAAACGTAATCACCCTCCACAATAAGTGTTTGAGAGCAAAAACAGCTCATGTGGCCCAAGTGACTGAGTGTGTAAACAGCGCGCGCACGAGAGTGAGCTGAGTGGAACTAGACTCATGATGCTGCTTCAGAAGACAAGTGACAGCGCAGGTCAGTCAGTCAATGAATGAATGAACCATTCTCTTCCTCCCCCAATGATTCTGAAGTGAAACGGGAAAATCCCTGCCATTGCTGTTCCACCGTCATTCCTTCTAGTATCCCTTTCCAGTCTGCAGTGCGTCTGTCTTTTTTTTTCTTTTTTTCTTTCGTTTGAGTTTCGTTTATAGTGTTTTTTTAAACTGTGTATATGTGTGGGGGGGCGGTGGGTGGGGGTGGGTGGGGGAAACTTTTAAAATCTTTTCCCTGTATGGAGGACCCGACCTTTCTCTGTCGGGTCTCCGTTGTCGTTGGGGCCGAGCACCGTGGAGAGGCCTCCAGCCGGAACGACCTGGGGCTCCAGTCGCGGAGCCTGCGGACTTACTCACCATCGCGGAGCTGGCCGAGTTCGGAGCGTGGAGAGCTGCGGTGACGCGCGGCTGTGACACGACCCCGGAGATACGGAGGCTCCAGCCGCAGGTCTGGTGGACGGAGACATCGAGAGCTCGCGGGTCCCTGGTGGGAGACCGCTTTTCGGGGCTCCCGCAACGGCAACTTCTCCCGCCCGAGTTGCGGGGTTGAAGATGACCTGGAGCGGGGCCTTACATCGCCCGGCGCGGCTTTAAATGGCCGCGGGACTTGCTAGCGCTACCGTGGGCTCCAACATCCAGACCCGGAGGGCGGCCTTGCATCGCCCGGCGCGGCTTTAATGGCCGCGGGACTTACTTACATCGCCCGCCGGGGGCTCTGACTCTGACATCGGGAGGAGAATGGGGAGTGCAGGGGAGAGATAAGACTTTGCCTTCCATCACAGCGAGGAGGAGATTCACTGTGATGGATGTTTGTGTAAATTGTGTTGTGTCTTGGTTCTTTTTACTTGTTTGTATGACTGCAGAAACAGAATTACGTTTGAACCTCATTTGAGGCTCAAATGACAATAAACGGTATTGTATTGTATTGTATTGTATTGTATTGTATATGACATTGTGGGGATTACTGAGACGTGGCTGCAGGAGGATTGGGCCTGGGAACTTAATATTCAGGGTTATACATCCTATAGAAAGGACAGGCAGGTGGGCAGAGGAGGGGGGATAGCTCTGCTGGTGAGGGATGGAATTCAGTCCCTTGCGAGGGAAGACATAGGGACTGACGAGGTAGAGTCACTGTGGATTGAGTTGAGGAATTGTAAAGGCAAGATGACACTAATTGGTGTTATTTACAGACCCCCAAATAGTAGCCGGGATGTAGGGTGTAAGTTGCAGCAGGAGTTAAAACTGGCATGTAACAAAGGTAATGCCACTGTGGTGATGGGGGATTTCAATATGCAGGTAGACTGGGAAAATCAGGTTGGTTCAGGACCCAAGAAAGAGAGTTTGTAGAATGCCTCCGAGATGGATTCTTAGAGCAGCTTGTAATGGAGCTGACCAGAGAAAAGGCAATTCTGGATTTAGTGTAGTCCAATGAACCAGATATGATAAGAGAACTCGAGGTAAAGGAACCGATTGGAGGTAGTGATCATAATATGATTAGTTTTAATCTGCAATTTGAGAAGGAGAACGTTAAATCGGAAGTGGCAGTGATGCAGTTGAACAAAGGGGACTATGAAGGCATGAGAGGGGAGCTGGCCAAACTAGACTGGAAAGGGATCCTAGCAGGAATGACGGTGGAACAGCAATGGCAGGAATTTCTGGGCATAATCTGGAAGACACAGGATCATTTCATTCCAAAAAGGAAGAAAGATTCTAAGGGGAGTTAGGAGGCAACCGTGGCTGACAAGAGAAGTTAGGGATAGAATAAAACTAAAAGAAAAGATGTATAACACAGCAAAGAGTAGCCGGAAGCCAGAGGATTGGGAAACTTTCATAGGACAACAGAAGGAAACAAAACGGGCAATACGGGCTGAAAAGATGAAGTACGAGGGGAAGCTGGCCAGGAATATAAAGAAGGACAGTAAAAGCTTCTTTAGATATGTTAAGGGAAAAAGAGTAGCAAAGTCAAATGTGGGTCCCTTGAAGGCAGACACGGGTGAAATTATTATGGGCAACAAGTAAAAAATGGCAGAAGAGTTGAATAGGTACTTCGGATCTGTCTTCACTAAGGAAGACACAAACAATCTCCCAGATGTACTGGAGGACAGAGGATCTAAGGGGGTAGAGGAACTGAAAGAAATTTTCATTAGGCGAGAAATAGTATTGGGTAGGCTAATGGGACTGAAGGATGATAAATCCCCTGGGCCTGATGGTCTGCATCCCAGGGTCCTCAGGGAGGTGGCTCTAGAAATAGTGGACGCATTGGTGATCATTTTCCAATGTTCAATAGATTCAGGATCAGTTCCTGTGGATTGGAGGATAGCCAGTGGATGAAGGGGTGCCAGTGGATGTAGTGTATCTAGACTTTCAGAAAAGCCTTTGATAAGGTCCCGTACAGGAGACTGGTGACTAAAATGATAGCACATGGTATTGGGGGTAGGGTGTTGATATGGAAAGAAAATTGGTTGGCAGACCGGAAGCAAAGAGTAGGAGTGAACGGGTCCTTTTCAGAATGGCAGGCAGTGGCGAGTGGAGTGCCGCAAGGCTCGGTGTTGGGGCCACAACTGTTTACCATATATATTATTGATTTGGAAGAGGGAATTAGGAACAATACTAGTAAGTTTGCGGATGACACAAAGCTGGGTGGCAGTGTGAACTGTGAAGAGGATGTCAGGAGGTTGCAGGGTGACCTGGACAGGTTGAGTCAGTGGGCAGATGCAGTATAATATAGATAAATGTGAGGTTATCCACTTTGGCGGCAAAAACAAGGGGGCAGATTATTATCTCAATGGGGTTAGGTTAGGTAAGGGGGAGGTACAGCGAGACCTGGGTGTCCTTGTACACCGGTCACTGAAAGTTGGCTTACAGGTCCAGCAGGCAGTGAAGAAAGCTAATGGAATGTTGGCCTTCATAACAAGAGGATTTCAGTATAGGAGTAAAGAGGTTCTTCTGCAGTTGTATAGGGCTCTGGTGAGACCACATCTGGAGTATTGTGTACAGTTTTGGTCTCCTAATTTGAGGAAGGACATCCTTGTGATTGAGGCAGTGCAGCGTAGGTTCACGAGATTGATCCCTGGGATGGCGGGAATGTCATATGAGGAAAGATTGAAAAGACTAGGCTTGTATTCACTGGAGTTTAGAAGGATGAGGGGGGATCTTATAGAAACATATAACATTATAAAAGGACTGGACAAGCTAGATGCAGGAAAAATGTTCCCAATGTTGGGCGAGTCCAGAACCAGGGGCCACAGTCTTAGAATAAAGGGGAGGTCATTTAAGACTGAGGTGAGAAAAAACTTTTTTACCCAGAGAGTTGAGAATTTGTGGAATTCCCTGCCACAGAGGGCAGTGGAGGCCAAATCACTGGATGGATTTAAGAGAGAGTTAGATAGAGCTCTAGGGGCTAGTGGAGTCAAGGGATATGGGGAGGAGGCAGGCACGGGTTGTTGATAGGGGACGATCAGCCATGATCACAATGAATGGCGGTGCTGGCTCAAAGGGCCGAATGGCCTCCTCTTGCACCTACTTTCTATGTTTCTATGTTTCTAAAATAGACAATAGACAATAGGTGCAGGAGTAGGCCCTTCGAGCCAGCACCGCCATTCAATGTGATCATGGCTGATCATCCCCAATCAGTACCCCGTTCCTGCCTTCTCCCCATATCCCCTGACTCCGCTATTTTTAAGAGCCCTCTCTAGTTCTCTCTTGAAAGCATCCAGAGAACCTGCCTCCACCGCCCTCTGAGGCGGAGAAGTCCAAGATTCACCAATCTGTGAGAAAAAGTGTTTCCTCGTCTCCGTTCTAAATGGCTTACTCCTTATTCTTAAACTGTGGCCCCTGGTTCTGGACTCCCCCAACATCGGGAACATGTTTCCTGCCTCTAGCGTGTCCAAGCCCTTAACAATCTTATATGTTTCAATGAGATGCCCTCTCATCCTTCTAAACTCCAGAGTGTACAAGCCCAGCTGCTCCATTCTCTCAGCATATGACAGTCCCACCATCCAGGGAATTAACCTTGTAAACCTACGCTGCGCTCCCTCAATAGCAAGAATGTCCTTCCTCAAATTAGGGGACCAAAACTGCACACAATACTCCAGGTGTGGTCTCACTAGGGCTCTGTACAACTGCAGAAGGACCTCTTTGCTTCTATATTCGACTCCTCTTGTTATAAAGGCCAACATGCCATTCGCTTTCTTCACTGCCTGCTGTACCTGCATGCTTACTTTCATAGACTGATGTACAAGGACCCCCAGATCCCGTTGTACTTCCCCTTTTCCCAACTTGACGCCATTTAGATAGTAATCTGCCTTCCTGTTTTTACCAAAGTGGATAACCTCCATTTATTCGCATTAAACTTCATCTGCCATGCATCTGCCCACTCCCCCAACCTGTCCAAGTCACCCTGCATTCTCATAGCATCCTCCTCACAGTTCACACTGCCACCCAGCTTTGTGTCATCCGCAAACTTGGAGATGTTGCATTCAATTCCCTCGTCCAAATCATTAATATATATTGTAAATAGCTGCGGTCCCAGCACCGAGCCTTGCGGCACCCCACTAGTCACTGCCTGCCATTCTGAAAGGGACCCGTTAATCCCTACTCTTTGTTTCCTATCTGCCAACCACTTCTCTATCCATGTCAGCACTGTACCCCCAATACCATGTGCCCTCATTTTGCCCATTAATCTCCTATGTGGGACCTGATCTAATGCTTTCTGAAAGTCCAGGTACACTACATCCACAGGCTCTCCCTTGTCCATTTTCCTAGTTACATCTTCAAAAAATTCCAGAAGATTAGTCCAGCATGATTTCCCCTTCGTAAATCCATGCTGACTCGGACCGATCCTGTTACTGCTATCCAAATGTGCGGCTATCTCATCTTTTATAATTGACTCCAGCATCTTCCCCACCACCGATGTCAGGCTAACTGGTCTATAATTCCCTGTTTTCTCTCCCGCCTTTCTTAAAAGTGGGATAACATTAGCTACCCTCCAATCCACAGGAACTGATCCTGAGTCTATAGAACATTGGAAAATTATCACCAATGCATCCACGATTTCTAGAGCCACTTCCTTAAGTACCCTGGGATGCAGACCATCAGGCCCTGGGGATTTATCAGCCTTCAGTCCCATCAGTCTACCCAACACCATTTCCTGCCTAATGTGGATTTCCTTCAGTTCCTCTGTCACCCCAGCTCCTCTGGCCACTACTATATCAGGAAGATTGTTTGTGTCCTCCTTAGTGAAGACAAATCCAAAGTACCTGTTCAACACATCTGCCATTTCCTTGTTCCCCATAATAAATTCACCTGTTTCAGTCTTCAAGGGTCCAACTTTGGTCTTAACTATTTTTTCCTCTTCACATACTTAAAGAAGCTTTTACTATCCTGCTTTATATTCTTGGCTAGCTTATCTTCGTACCTCATCTTTTCTCTTCGTATTGTCTTTTTAATGCAGAATTTCATCCCAATCTGCAGCAGAAGGGGGACCTTGATACTTCTAACCATTTATGATTTGCTCTGCTGTCGCTGGAGAGTCAGCCACTAATTTATTTCAGATAGTTTCTATCAATTACTGAAACGCCTCAAAGTCTTCACTGGAGCACAGTCACACCAAACTGACACTAGTCTGGAGCCATTTTGCTACAGGTGTGGAGTTGCGTACTGGCCAGAACAGATATGATGACACATTCCCTTCCGTGAAGTGCAGCAGTGAACTATCGACATGCGTCACCACCAACGGAAGCGTTTTACGTCAGAATGCATTTATTAATAATATTGAAATTCCCAGATCATGGGTTGGAATTTTGAGCTCATGTCACCAGATCGACAACTTCTGGATTGACATTTACTGTCATTCTTCATTTGAAGGAGGAGAGATGCGGGGGATGAATCTGCTGAGTCTGCTTTGGTGCTTGTGAGCAACACTGCAACGTGACACAGCAAGTGGTACAAAGGTGAAAGGAGTGTAGGCTTATGTGCCCAGAGTTGGAAGAATGACACCTTTACTTAAGGTTGTGTTTGTGGTGAAGGTTTCAGAGATGGTGAGACACATGGTCAGAGTAAGACTGCGATATCAGCATGTGACATTCTTAAACCGAGGGAATCCCAGGCTTGGCCTACAAGGAGAAAAGTAGCGTTTCTCATTCATGTTGCTCAGTATTACTAATCGATGCTGCAGGGGTTCCAAGCAAAGCACATATCAAATTGTGCCCCTGTAATGTACCAGCTGATCATGGTGATGGGAAAGAGAGTCAAATCCCAGTTGACGGCTCCTTTGTTCTGGGTTTCTTTCAGTCAAAACACCCAACCTGCTATTTAACACGAGTTTTTCTGCTATTCTGTTTTCAATAATCTAGCCAGTGTATAGTTTGATCTGTTATTGATCAGTCTTTTGTAATAAATCTAGCCAGACCTGCCCTATCCATGTACCTGTCTGTTTTTTTAAATGTTGGGATAGTCCCTGCCTCAACTACCTCCTCTGGCAGCTGGTTCCATACATCCACCACCCTTTGCGTGAAAAAGTTACGTGAAAAGTAGGGAAGAGAATCAATCTTTGATCTGCCATTGATCAGTCTTTTATCTGATGACATCAAAGTCTTAAAGTTATTTTATAAGACACCTGTTTGGATTTCTGCCCTGGCTTTCCATTAGTAACAGATGAGTCTCAACTAAAATTCTGAACGTTTCCATTTCTGATCCACAGAATTGTCCGTCTTCATTCAAAAATCCTGGCATGAAAGAGATTTGGATCAACAAGACCGCTACGCTGGTGTGTTCAGTGATCTGTCGTGATCCGAGCCAGGTCCATCTCACCTGGAAGGTGGGAGGTAAAGGAGAGACGTGAAGGAGTTGTGACCCGTACACCAAGCCATGAAGGCACCCGAAACCCAGTGATCAGTGAACTGCGGACCAGCGTGGAGGAGTGGACCAGCGGGGTGGAGTTTGTGTTCTCCGCCCAACGTTCTTCATCATCCTCACCAGTGTCAGCGCGGACCAACCATGACAAAGGTGGGCAACAGATCAGTGATTAAATGGCTAAATGTTTAAGAAGGAACTGCAGATGCTGGAAAATCAAAGGTAGACAAAAATGCTGGAGAAACTCAGCGGGTGAGGCAGCATCTCTGGAGCGAAGGAAATAGGCAACGTTTTGGGTCGAGACCCTTCTTCAGACTGATGTGAGGGTGGGGGGTGGGGGGCGACGGGAAGAAGAAAGGAAGAGGTGGAGACAGCGGGTTGAGGGGAGAGCTGGGAAGGGGAGGAGAAAGCAGGGACCACCTGAAATTAAAGAAGTCAATGTTCATACCGCTGGGGTGTAAACTACCCAAGCGAAATACGAGGTGCTGCTCCTCCAATTTACAGTGGGCCTCACTCTGGCCATGGAGGAAGCCCAGGACAGAGAGGTCAGATTCAGAATGGCTGTGACAGAGAGAGAGGGTACAGAGAGGATTTACAAGGATGTTGCCAGGACTAGAGGGTGTGAGCTATAGGGAGAGGTTGAGCAGGCTGGGTCTCTATTCCTTGGAGCGCAGGAGGATGAGGGGAGATCTTATAGAGGTGTATAAAATCATGAGAGGAATAGATCGGGTAGATGCACAGAGTCTCTTGCCCAGAGTAGGGGAATCGAGGACCAGAGGACACGGGTTTAAGGTGAAGGGGAAAAGATTTAAAAGGAGTCTGAGGGTAACTTTTCCACAAAGAGGGTGGTGGGTGTATGGAACGAGCTGCCGGAGGAGGTAGTTGAGGCTGGGACTATCCTAACATTAAAAAAACAGACAGGTACATGGATAGGACAGGTTTGGAGGGATATGGACCAAACAAGGCAGGTGAGACTAGTGTAGCTGGGACATGTTGGCCGGGGTGGGCAAGTTGGGCTGAAGGGCCTGTTTCCACACTGGATCACTCTATGACTAGTGTAGCTGGGACATGTTGGCCGGTGTGGGCAAGTTGGGCTGAAGGGCCTGTTTCCACACTGGATCACTCTATGACTCTATGAGAGAGTTTAACATTTATTTTCCTCTGTTCCAGTTGAGCCCAAAAAGCCTGATGTCAGACTGCTGCTTCCAGCACACGACGAGACCAAGCGTAGCCACAAGGTCACCCTCGACGAGACCAAGCGTAGCCACAAGGTCACCCTCGCGTGTGTGGTCTCTGGATTCGACCCAGACCTCGTCAACGTCACTTGGAGTAAAGACGGTGCCCTGATCTCCAACAACACCAGTGCTGCACCAACTGCTCTGGAGCAGGGGGGCACTTTCAGTGTCAGCCACCTCCTGACCACGAGTACAGAGGACAGGAAGTCAGGCTCACACTTCAATTGTACAGTGTATCATCGTGCCTCCAACACCATCGTCACGAAGGATGTGAAGAACATCCAAGGTAGGCTCCTGGGATTCACTCCATTCTCCACATTGTAAACTGTGCCACACATGGGCAGCACTGTAACACGGTGCAGTCCTGTTGTGGGCTTGTAAGTGAGTCTGTGCCACACATGGGCAGCACTAACACGGTGCAGTCCTGTTGTGGGCTTGTAAGTGAGTCTGGCCACAGAAATAATTGTATCTTTGACATTGCTTTCGTAACTTGAGGGCAATCCAAGCAGTCGACAGGCCAGACGGTGGAGATCCACGATAGAGGCCGGTTCTCTGGATACTTTCACGAGAGAGCTAGATAGGGCTCTTAAAGATCAGGGGATATGGGGAGAAGGCAGGAACGGGGATGATCAGCTGGCTCGAAGGGCCGAATGGCCTACTCCTGCACCTATTGTCTATTGTCTACTGTTCTTCAAAACGGTCTTTCCCTCTGCCTTTGTACTTAATGCCAGTGGGTGCCTCAGCTGTGACAGAGTGTCCCAGCAGAGCAGCTCTCTCCCTGCCCCAGCGTGGCAACAGTCAGTCTGGGCAATGTGTAGCAGCCTGTGGGACAGGCCGGCTGTAACACACACAACATTCTGACAAAGTAGCAGGAGAGTTTAGTTACACCTCATGGATACAAACTGTATTTAAACAGTTGTGAGTAAATGAAGGGACACAGTGTTGGAGTAACTCAGCAGGTCAGGCAGCATCCCGGGAGGACATGGGGAGGTGAGGTTTTTGGGTCGAGACCAGAGGGATTTTTATACACATGATCCAGTAAATAGCTGGTAACAGGTTCAGTGATCACAAAACTGTCATTGTTTAGCAGGGTTTCCTTGTGTGATCAATAGGCCTTTACCACCTCAGGCAGCTGAGGAAATTCAGAGTCTCTCTGAGTATCCTCCAGTGCCTCTACCCTGGGGCTGTAGAAAGCATCTTGTCCGGAAACATCTCAATCTGGTTTGGGAACAGCTCTGCCCAGGACAGGAAGGCTCTGCAGAGAGTAGTGCGTTCGGCCGAACGCACCATGGGAACTACACTCACCCCCCCCTGCAGGAACTATACACCAGGAGGGGCAGATCCAGAGCCAGCCAGCAACATTATGGGGGACCCCTACCCCCCCAGCAACGGACTGTTCCAGCTGCTACGGTCAGGCAAACGTCATCGCTGTCACGCTGTGAAAACAGAGAGGATGAGACGGAGTTTCTTCCCACAGGCCGTCAGGACGGTAAACTCTGATCTCACCAGCGACTAAATACTGTTGCGTTGTGTCTTTTTTCATTTTTTTTCTAAAATGTAAATACTGGTTCTGTTCTGTTCTGTTCTGTAGTTTTTTGCACAATCCGCAGGCATTGCCACTTTCATTTCACTGCTCATCTTGTATGTGTATGTTGGTGACAAATAAAGTTGACTTGAGGAAGCTTCATTCCTACACCAATGTAGATAAATCTCCCTGATGTTGATGGGACCGGCATATCATTCGGTGGAGATGAGCAGGAAATGTTTGAGTGACAAGCTGCCCCCATCAGGGAACGATGACATAATAATTGTGATTCCTCCCAGATGAATGTTCAGATACCCGCCCCTCGGTCACTTTAAGCAAACCTTCCTTCGAAGAGATCTGGATCAACAAGACGGCCACCATTCTGTGTAAGGTGGTTCACGGTGATTTACAGGGATTCAGGGTAACCTGGCAAGTGAATAGAATGAAGAGAGAAGACGGGGTGACAACTCGTGGTCCAGAGAGGATCGGAGGTGAAGACACCATCACCAGGTCCCCGCTGCAGAGTGGGAGAGTGGGGCTGTGTACACCTGTGTGGTGGAGGACAAGAGTTTGCCAACACCGGAGAGAAGATCCTTGGAGAAGCCGACAGGTACGTGTGGACAGAGGTTGGTGCGAGTCTGATCTGAGCAAATGGACAGACTTATCACATCCAGCATAGAAAGTAATTGCAGGAGCAGGCCATTCAGCCCATCAATCCTGCACGGACATTCAATATGAGCACGGCTGATCATCCATATTCAGTACTCGCTTCCTGCATTCTCTCCATATCCCTTGATCCCTTTACCCTAAGAACTGGATCCAACTCATTCTTGTATATATTTAATAATTGGGCTTCAGTGCTGCCTGTGGCAGAGAATGCCCAGGTTCACACTGTCTGGGTCAAGACATTTCTCCCCCCTCTCACACCTACACACCTTCACCTCAGACTGTCATCTCCTGGCCTGGATTCCCCAATATCTGAATCAATCTTCTTCTACCTCACCTGTCCAATCCGGATAAGAATGTATTAGTTTCTCTCAGATTCCTTTGGATTTTTCTGAACTCCAGTGGATATCTAATGGATATCGGGTGGACTTACAGATGGTCAGAGAGTGTGAGGGACCAAAAGAAGATCAAACTCAGCTGATTAACCACGTCATTAAAATCCCAAGTCACCACGACAGCCTCGCCCAAAACCACACCTTCCCACAGCGTGAGCTGCTTAGATAGAGTCGAGGGAGAGGGATTTGCAGCTTTCACAAGCCGAGATACAAGCTGAGTCAGGACTGGAAGGGCAGGGAGCTTGAGGCAAAGACCAGCAGATCATTTAAGCAGAAGGGGAGATGGAACAGACAGCGCAGGACAAGGCAGGTCCAAGGCCTGGGTTCCACTTTCTGTAGAGTCTCTGCATTCAGTGGTTCCTGTTTAAACTCACTGGAAGCTATAGTTCAGTTTAATTTAGAGATACAGTAACAGGCCCTTCGGCCCACCAAGTCCGTGCCGACCAGCGATCCCTGCACACTAACGCTACACCGGCACACACCAAGGACAATGTACAATTAAACCAAGCCAATTAGCCTACAAACATGTACGTTTTAGGAGGAAACCGGAGCACCACACGGTCACGTACAAACTCCATACAGACACCACCCATAGTGGGGATCAAACCCATGTCTCTGACATTGTAGGCAGCAATTCTACCGCTGCGCCACCATGCCGCCCTGTAAAATGCACCAGAGACATGACTTCTATTCCATACATCCCTACAATGAGCAGAAAGGAAAAGCCTTCAGTTTCAGGTGAACGGAGGTCCCCTCAGGATGTAAACGGTGTCCATGTCAGTATAAGATTGGAATGTATTGGGTAAATACAGAATTACCGACAGATTCAGTCTAACTCAGGTTCTCCCTGTTCCCAGATGGAGTTGAGAGTCGTCCTCAAGTCTACCTTCTTCCCCCTTCATTAGATGAGGTGGAGACGGATGAGACGGCCACCTTGACGTGCCTGGTCACCAGATTCTCTCCTGCAGACATCTATGTGGCCTGGATGGCCAACGACACCCTTCTGAAGACAGGGATCGTGAACCAGCCCGTGACCAAGGACACCAGGAATGGGTGGAACACCATGACCAGTCAGTTGAAGGTTTCTCCAGAGGAGTGGAACAGTGGCACCACCTTCTCCTGTGTTGTGGGACACGGGTCCATCACAACCAGCCTATTCAGAAGCATCAATAAATCTCACAACAAACCCACCCTGGTCAATGTCTCACTTGTTCTGACTGATAGCTTTAAATCTTGTGTATAACATGATTCATTTCTCAAACACTTGTTTTGTTCATTTCTGGATTTATTAACTGACCCAGAGGATGATGGGTTAGTTCCCTAATACATCATCAAAATGTGAACCTTTGTAAATCATTTAAAACATAATTCCACACGAGATACAAATTAAGCCGCAGCCATGATTCACCACCAATGTCTGAGCTTCTGGATACATTTACAGAACTATTTCTGCCATGTTTGATCAGATTTCAACCCTGTATGGGATCACACGAGATATTAAATCTATGTCTGTGTCAATGTACCAATACAAGTTCAATAAATGTGACGTGACAAAGGTTTTGTGTGCGTGTGTGACTGGTGTGTTTTGGGTGGGAGTACATGGGTAGCTTGGGATGTGAGGTGTGAACATTCTAGGGGAAGCACATTCTGGGAGAAATAGGTGTTGTTGGACCAATGTGTCCAAAACCTTCCACCATTGGGTGGTCTCACACCCACGCCTGGACCAGTTGAAGACTAATGGACAGAGATTGATTGTGGTCGTTGGTCGTTAACTCCATTATCACTGTGCCATGCGACCGTCAGGGTGACCGGGGTAACAAAGAGAAGCAGGAGAAAGCACTGATTGGCTCTAGCCCGGGTGGGAGGAGAGATAGAAGTGAGTCAGAGGGGGAAAACAGGTGAAAAGGATGGGGCAAACCACAGACAGACTTAACTCAGAGCTCCCGTGGATTTTGAAGCAACAGCAACAAAGAGAAGCAGGAGAAAGCACTGATTGGCTCTAGCCCGGGTGGGAGGAGAGTTAGAAGTGAGTCAGAGGGGGAAAACTGTTTAAAACTGAGGAATTTGGTTGGTAAATTGGTAAATTAGGCAATTTATCAGTCAATATAAGCAAGACGGCTCTTAGGGAGCGGCAGTGAGGGAAGTGCCCTGTGAGTAAAGTGTGAGTCTTTGGCTCGAGAGTCTTTGGCTCGGAGGCTGAGGAGAGGAGGCTACGCATAAAGCTCGAGAGGACGGAATGCGGTGAACACATGTCGGGGCAGATGAGACACTGTGAGGCTTGCAGAATGTGAGAGCCCATGGACACGGATGGAGCCTCTGGCTGCTACAACTGTGGCAAGTGCGTCCAGCTTCAGCTCCTACAGGACCGTGTTGGGGCACTGGAGAAGCAGCTGGATGACCTCAGGGCCATCCGGGAAAACGAGTTTCCTGGACAGGACATACAGTGAGGTAGTCACGCCGAGGTTACGGGAAGAACCAAGGTGTGTGACGGAGAGAAAGGGTGGAAATCGTGGAGTGCAGGAGACCCAGGTGGCTGTGCCGAATGAAAACAGGTACGCCATCTTGGGAACTGTCCGTGGAGACGATGTTTCCAGTCCGAGCGGCGGACACGTCGGTGGCTCCAATCCTGGAGATGGGACTCGACCGGTGAGACCGACGTCGGGCAGAGCCCTAGTGGTGGGTGACTCCATTGTCCGAGGAGTGGACAGGAGATTCTGTGGCGGCAGACGAGATGCGTGGATGGTCTGTTGCCTCCCTGGTGTCAGGGGTCAGGGTTCAGGATGTCACGAGCTGAATTCAGAACATCCTTGAGAGAGAAGGTGAACAGCCGGCAGTAGTTGTGCACGTGGGTACAAACGACATCGGGAAGAAGAGGAAGGAGGTTCCCCAACATGACTTCAGAGAGTTGGGAAGAAGACTGAAATGCCGGACTTCTAGGGTGGTTATCTCTGGATTGCTTCCAGTACCTTGTGCTAGTGAGGACAGGAACAGGGAGATAGGGGATCTGAATGTGTGGCTGAGGGGCTGGAGCAGGAAGCAAGGATTTAGATTTATAGACCACTGGGATCTCTTCTGGGGTAGGGGTGACCTGTACAAAAGGGACGGGTTACACCTTAACTGGAGAGGGACCGACATTCTGGCAGGCAGGTTTGCTAGGGCTACACGTGTGGGTTTAAACTAAATAGTGGGGGGAGGGATTGACAAATTGGGAGTATAAAGATGGAGTTGAAGGGGAAGTGACTACAGGGAAAATTACAAATGATTCTTGAATTAATGGGAAGGAAAGCTTGAGAATGGACAACAGAGTAAGGTCAGGGCCAATTGCGAGGGGGGAAGTGAATACGGAGGTCAAAGTGCTGTATATGAATGCACGAAGTATAAGGAATAAAGTGGACGAGCTTGAGGCTCAGTTAGAAACTGGCAAGTATGATGTTGTGGGAATTACTGAGACATGGCTGCAAGAGGGCCAGGGCTGGGAACTGAATATTCAAGGGTATACCTCCTATCGAAAAGACAGACAGGTGGGCAGAAGGGGTGGGGTTGCCCTGTTGGTGAGGAATAATGAAATTCAGTCCTTTGCAAGGGGTGACATTGAAACACTAGATGTGGAGTCAGTATGGATAGAACTAAGGAATTGTAAGGGTAAGAAGACCCTAATGGGACTAATCTACAGGCCCCCAAACAGTAGCCTGGACTAGGCGCAAGTTGAATCAGGAGTTAAAATTGGCATGTAGCAAAGGTAATGCTGTGGTTGTTCTGGGAGATTTCAACATGCAGGTAGACTGGAAAATCAGGTTGGTACTGGACCCCAAGAAAGGACTTTGTAGAGTGCCTTCGTGATGGATTCTTAGAACAACTTGTATTGGAGCTACCAGGGAGAAGGCAATTCTGGATTTAGTGTTATGTAATGAACCCGAATTTGATAAAGGACCTCGAGGTTAATGAGCCATTAGGTGGCAGTGACCATAACATGGTCAGGTTTAATCTACAATTGGAGTGGGAGAAGGGTAGATCGGAGGTGTCAGTGTTGCAGTTGAATAAAGGGGACTATGGGGCCATGAGGGAGGAGCTGGCCAAAGTTGACTGGAAAGATACACTAGCAGGGATGACAGAGGAACAAAAATGGCAGGTGTTTATAGGAATAATACAGAAGGTGCAGGATCAGTTCATTCCTAGGAGGAAGAAAGATGCCAAGGGGAGAAAGGGACGACCATGGCTGACAAGGGACGTCAGGGACAATATAAAAATTAAAGCGAAGAAGTACAACGTAGCAAAGATGAGCGGGAAGCAAGAGGATTGGGGAATGTTTAAAGAACAACAGAAGATAACTAAAAAGACAATACGGGGAGAAAGATGAGGTACGAAGGTAAGCTAGCCAAGAATATAAAGCAGGATAGTAAAAGCTTCTTTAGGTATGTGGAGGAAAAAAATTAGTTTAAGACCAAAGTTGGACCCTTGAAGACCGAAAAAGGTGAATTTATTATGGGGAACAAGGAAATGGCAGATGAGTTGAACAGGGTACTTTGGATCTGTCTTCACTAAGGAGGACACAAACAATCTTCCTGATATAGTGTGGCCAGAGGAGCTGGGGTGACGGAGGAACTGAAGGAAATCCACATTAGGCAGGAAATGGTGTTGGATAGACTGATGGGAGTGAAGGCTGATAAATCCCCAGGGCCTGATGGTCTGCATCCCAGGGTACTTAAGGAAGTGGCTCTAGAAATCGTGGATGCATTGGTGATAATTTTCCAATGTTCTATAGACTCAGGATCAGTTCCTGTGGATTGGAGGGTAGCGAATGTTATCCCACTTTTTAAGAAAGGCGGGGAGAGAGAAAACGGGGAATTATAGACCAATTAGCCTGACATCGGTGGTGGGGAAGATGCTGGAGTCAATTATAAAAGATGAGATAGCCGAACATTTGGATAGCAGTAACAGGATCGGTCCGAGTCAGCATGGATTTACGAAGGGGAAATCATGCTGGACTAATCTTCTGGAATTTGTTGTGGATGTAACTAGGAAAATGGACAAGGGAGATCCAGTGATGTAGTGTACCTGGACTTTCAGAAAGCTTTTGATAAGGTCCCACCATAGGAGATTAGTGGGCAAAATGAGGGCACATGGTATTGGGGGTAGAGTGCTGACATGGATAGAGAAGTGGTTGGCAGACAGGAAACAAAGAGTAGGGATTAAAGGGTCCCTTTCAGAATGGCAGGCAGTGACTAGTGGGGTACCGCAAGGCTCGGTGCTGGGACCACAGCTATTTACAATATACATCAATGATTTGGATGAAGGATTCAAAGTAACATTAGCAAATTTGCAGATGACACAAAGCTGGGTGGCAGTGTGAACTGTGAGGAGGATGCTATGAGAATGCAGGGTGACTTTGGACAGGTTGGGGGAGTGGGCAGATGCATGCAGATGAAGTTTAATGTGGATAAATGTGAGGTATCCACTTTGGTAGCAAAAACAGGAAGGCAGATTACTATCTAAATGGCGTCAAGTTGGGAAAGGGGAAGTACAACGGGATCTGGGGTCCTTGTACATCAGTCTATGAAAGTATGCATGCAGGTACAGCAGCAGTGAAGAAAGCGAATGGCATGTTGGCCTTTATAACAGGAGGAATCGAATATAGGAGCAAAGAGGTCCTTCTGCAGTTGTACAGGGCCCTAGTGAGACCACACCTGGAGTATTGTGTGCAGTTTTGATCCCTAATTTGAGGAAGGACATTCTTGCTATTGAGGGAGTGCAGCGTAGATTTACAAGGTTAATTCCCGGGATGGCGGGACTGTCATATGCTGAGAGAATGGAGCAGCTGGGCTTGTACACTCTGGAGTTTACGAATAAGGAGTGGTGAGTCTGTGAATTTTCTGCTCAGAGGGCGGTGGAGGCAGGTTCTCTGGATGCTTTCAAGAGAGAGCTAGATAGGGCTCTTAAAAATAGCGCAGTCAGGGGATTTGGGGTGAAGGCAGGAACAGGGTACTGATTGGGGATGATCTGAGGCAGAGAATTCCACAGACTCACCATTCTCTGTGAGAAAAAGTGTTTCCTCGTCTCCGTTCTAAATGGCCGACCCCTTATTCTAAAAACTGTGGCCCCTGGTTCAGACTCCCCAACATCGGGAACATGTTTCCTGCCTCTAGCGTGTCCAAACCCTTAATAATCTTATATGTTTCAATAAGATACCCTCTCATCCTTCTAAACTCCAGAGTGTACAAGCCCAGCCGCTCCATTCTCTCAGCATATGCATCCTGATTACAATCAAGCCATCTACAGTATACAGATACATGATAAAGAGAATAATGTTTTGTGCAAGGTAATGTCTGATTAAACATAGTGCGAGGGTCTCCAGTGAGGTAGATGGTAGCTCAGGACCGCTCTCTAGTTGGTGAGGGGATGGTTCAGTTGCTTGATAGCAGCTGGGAAGAAACTGTCCCTGAATCTAGAGGTGTGCGTTTTTACACTTCTATACCTGTTGCCTGATGGGATAGGGGAGAAGAGAGAGTGGCCAGGGTGAGACTGGCCCTTGATTATGCTGCTGGCCTTGCTGAGGCAGCGTGAGGTGTACATGGAGTCAATGGAAGGGAGGTTAGTTTGTGTGATGTCTGGGCTGCAACTGTCCACAATTTGCAGCCGTTTGTTGGTTGGAGCTGTTCCCAAACCGTGCTGTGATGCTTCCTGATAAAATGCTTTCTATGGTGCACTAATATTGAATACCAATAAAGAATTGTAGTTTTGTTTGTGTTAGTGTTATTGTATTTGTATAAGTGTTGTGGAGAATGTATTGTGTTTGATTAAGTGTGAGGTGCTGGCGCTGACGGACCAAGCAAAGAAGTGGAAGCCAAATAACCCAATGGAAACTAGGCCGAAACGCCAACTGACCAAAGGGGGCGGGACGCCTAAAGCCAACTCACAGAATGGCCGCTTTGCCGAAACGCCACCTACCCGCAAGGCGGCGTCGCCTGCAGGCCAACGACCGACTGCCGCTCAACAGAAAAGTCCAATAACGGACTGGACGTTGCCGGGGGGGTGATTGGTCCAGACCCCCGCGTCCACCACATCACTGTGAAGGCATGAGCATTGTCCCAAACCTCCGCTCCACCCGACCCGCAGCCCGCGGAGAGTGGCCGTGGGAGAGTGGGGGCTGTCCCGAGGGATGCGCACCCTCGGCTGCTTTCAACTTGGTGCTAGGGTTTAGATTGCCCAGTCACCTATGGCTTGTGTGGGGAAATGAACCTCACGCTCCCGTCACCCCCTTCTCCCCTCTTCCTTCTCTCCCTTCTCTCTCCCCTCTTCTCTCTCTCCTCCTCCTCTCTTCCCCTTCTCTCTCTCCCTTCTCTCCCTCCCCCTCTCTCTCTCCCCCCCTCTCTCCTTCTCTCTCTCTCTCCCCTCCTCTCTCTCCCCCCCCTCTCTCTCCCTTCTCTCTCTCTCACCCCTCTTCTCTCTCTCCCCCCTCTTCTCTCTCTCCCCCCTCTCTCACCCCTCTTCTCTCTCTCCCCCCTCTCTCTCACCTTCGGCCCACCAGGGAATGTATCCCCCCCCCCACATGTTTAAAAGCGATTTGCTCTGCCCCGAGCCGTCTGTCCCCACGGCCGGGGTGGGGGTGAATCACCCAGTGTGGGTGTCAGGGTCCGGGGGTCGGGGTGGGGGTGAATCACCTGGTGTGGGTGTCAGGGTCCGGGGGTCGGGGTGGGGGTGAATCACCTGGTGTGGGTGTCAGGGTCCGGGGGTCGGAGTGGGGGTGAATCACCCGGTGTGGGTGTCAGGGTCTGGGGGTCGGGGTGGGGGTGAATCACCCGGTTGTGGGTGTCAGGGTCTGGGGGTCGGGGTGGGGTTGAATCACCCAGTGTGGGTGTCAGGGTCTGGGGGTCGGAGGAGAGGGGGTGAATCACCCGGTGTGGGTGTCAGGGTCTGGGGTCGGGGTGGGGGTGAATCACCCGGTGTGGGTGTCAGGGTCTGGGGGGTCGGGGTGGGGTTGAATCACCCAGTGTGGGTGTCAGGGTCTGGGGGGTCGGGGTGGGGGTGAATCACCCGGTGTGGGTGTCAGGGTCTGGGGTCGGGGTGGGGGTGAATCACCCAGTGTGGGTGTCAGGGTCTGGGGGTCGGGGTGGGGTTGAATCACCCAGTGTGGGTGTCAGGGTCTGGGGTCGGGGTGGGGGTGAATCACCCGGTGTGGGTGTCAGGGTCTGGGGGTCGGGGTGGGGTTGAATCACCCAGTGTGGGTGTCAGGGTCTGGGGGTCGGGGTGGGGGTGAATCACCCAGTGTGGGTGTCAGGGTCTGGGGTCGGGGGTGGGGGTGAATCACCCGGTGTGGGTGTCAGGGTCCGGGGGTCGGAGGAGAGGGGGGTGAATCACCCAGTGTGGGTGTCAGGGTCCGGGGGTCGGGGTGGGGGTGAATCACCTAGTGTGGGTGTCAGGGTCTGGGGGTCGGAGGAGAGGGGGGTGAATCACCCAGTGTGGGTGTCAGGGTCCGGGGGTCGGGGTGGGGGTGAATCACCTAGTGTGGGTGTCAGGGTCTGGGGGTCGGAGGAGAGGGGGGTGAATCACCCGGTGTGGGTGTCAGGGTCCGGGGGCCGGAGGAGAGGGGGTGAATCACCCAGTGTGGGTGTCAGGGTCTGGGGGCCGGAGGAGAGGGGGGGAATCACCCTGGTGTGGGGGTTGGGGTCTGGGGGTCGGAGGAGAGGGGGGTGAATCACCCAGTGGTGGGGTGTCAGGGTCCGGGGGCCGGAGGAGAGGGGGGAATCACCCTGGTGTGGGGGTTGGGGTCTGATGGCGGTACATCGCGGTCAGTGACTCTGGGTGGACGGAGGGACCAGCCTGTCCCACACCTCCGCTCCACCCGACCCACAGCCCGACACAGCGGGGGAGATGAGGCGGAGGGTGGCCGTGGGAGAGTGGGGGCTGTCTGGAAGGATGAGCACCTTCGGCTGCTTACAACTTGGTGCTTGGGTTCAGATTGCACAGTCCCTATGGCTTGTATGGGAAACACACACAAGCCATTACAAAACCGGTTTGTAAGCTTCCTATTTCTCATCTGCAGAATTGTCTGTCTTTCTCCAAACCCCTCCACTGAAGAGATTTGATCAACAAGACCGCTACTGTGGTGTGCGTGGTAATGGGTGCTGATCTGAGCCAGGTCCAAATCTACTGCAAGTGAGCGGAAGGGAGAGAACTACAGGGGCTGTGACCGGCCAACCCAGAGGGGAAAGGACCCAAGACAGAGTGAGCAGTAAACTCCGGAGCAGTGTGGAGGAGTGGACCAGTGGGGTGGAGGTTGTGTGCTCTGCCCAACGATCTCCATCATCCTCACCAGTGTCAGCGCGGACAGAAAGTGCCAAAGGTGGGCGAAAGATCGGCAATGATACGGCCAACATTAGTTGCCATGAAGGGCCTGTCCCACTTACGCAACGTTTTCGGTGACTGCCGGCACCCGTTGTAGGTCGTTGCAGGTCGGCGGAAATGTTCAACATGTTGAAAATTCAGTGGTGACCAGAAAGATTCTACGACTCTTTGGGCGACTGAGGAGACGATTCACGACCATACAGGCGACACCCTGGCGACATGTCGCGGGGTGAGCCTATATGGTCGTGAGTAGTCGCCCAAAGAGTCTACCTTGTTCAAGTCGACGCTGGATTTTCAACATGTTGAACATTTTCGGCCACCTGTAACGACGATGACGAGTGCCTGCAGTCGCCGAAAAAGTTGCGTAAGTGGGACAGGCCCTTGAGGAAGAGGGTCTCACATCTACTTTGCTCCTCTGTTCCAGTTGAAACAAAAAGACTCAAGGTCAGCTGCTGCCTCCAGCTCATCAAGAGACCACGCGTACCACACAGCCACCTCGAATGTGTGCTCTCTGGTTTCTACCTCATAAACGTCACTTGGGAGAAAGACGGAGCCCCGATCTCCTCCACCACCAACGCTACACCGACTGCTCTGGAGCAGGGGGGGACTTCAGTGCTTGCCACTTCCTGACTGTGAGTTCAGAGGATTGGAAGAAAGGCTCAGTCTTCGGCTGTACAGTGTCTCATCCCCCTCGAACACCAGTATCAGTCGGGAAGTGAAAAGCTTTCAAGTACGGTGCTGGGATTCACTTTAATGAACACATCTTTTACCCCGTCACAAAATAGGGCCAGGCAAGTTTAGCACTGAAGGACAGGTGTTGCAGTGTGTGAGTGAGTGAGTAATAACCAAGAGGCCTAGACTAGGGTCAAGAAGAGTGAAGAGTGTTTTATTGTCATATGCCCCAGACAGGACAATGCATTTCATGCTTGCTGCAGCACAACAGAATATGTGAATATGTAAACATAGTACATAACGGGGAAGAGAAAAATAGAAAAAGATCAATAAATAACAAATAGTGCAAATAACAAATAATAATATAATCTTTTGCAGTTCAGAGCTCAGAGCTTATTCGTTGTGTTTAATAGCCTGATGGCTGCAGGGAAGTAGCTGTTCCTGTACCTGGACATTACAGTTTTCAGGCTCCTATAACTGCTTCCTGATGGCAATGGTGAGATGAGTGTGTGGCCAGGATGGTGAGATCCCTTCGACGGTCAAAGCCGGCGATGAACTGGGCAGTAGTCACAACTTTTGTAGTCTTTTTCGCTCCTGGACGTTCAAGTTGCCGAACCAGGCCACGATGCAACCAGAACTAGGGCACAATGCTAAATATCTCTGTACTTTTACATCTTCAGTTTATTCCAAAACTCCTCAGTGGCCAGGACACTGAGAAGACCAAGCCTGCTGTTCTTCAAAATTAGTGTCACAGGGTCAGTCCACTCATTGTTGTCGGCCCCTCTGTGTGTGGCATCTCAGTCTAGTTGGCTTGCTGCTAATTTGAAGAGTGGAGTTGAGTATTTGTACTTGTACAATTGTTTGTCGACACTGGAAAAGAGGTCCATCAGAAAGTCCATTGAGTGGATGGAGCTGGGTACAAGCGTGTTGCATTGGAGTGATCATGGAGTCATAGATTTATACAGGACGGTAACAGGCCCTTCGGCTCAGCTTGCCTTTGCCAACCAAGTGCCCGATCTACACTAGTCCCGTCTCCCCGTGTTTGGCCTAAATCACTGATCATCTCATGTTCATGTGATAGGAGCAGAATTAGGCCATTCAGCCCATCAAGTCTACTCTGCCATTCAATCATGGCTGATCTATCTCGCCTTCCTAACCCCATTGTCTTGCCTTCTCCCTTGACACCAATACTAATCAAGAATCAATCTATCTCTGCTTTAAAAATACCCATTGAGTGGGCCTCCACAGCCTTCTGTGGCAATGACTTCCTCAGATTCACTACCCTGTGACAAAACAAATTCCTCCTCATTTCCTAGAGGAACCTCCTTTAATTCTGAGGCTATGGTCCTCGACTCTCCCACCAGTGGAATCATCCTCTTTACATCCGCTCAGTCCAGGCCTTTCACTATTCGTCCTATCCATGTACCTGTCCAAATAACTTTAAAACATTGTCATAGTTTCTGCCTCAACTACCTCCTCCTGCAGCACATTCCATGTACCCAGTGCCCTCTGTGTGAAAAGGTTGCCCCTCAGATTCCCATTAAATCTGTCCCCCCTCACTTTAAACCCATGCCCTGGTTCTTGATTGCACTACTCTGGGTGAAGGAGCCTGGTTGTACATACGTGTGTCTAACCATCTCCTGCACTCTGTCAAATGTGGGTTATCTCCTCTTGTGATATTGTGCCGATAGTAACAAGACCAGGCTGTGTTAGTTGAGGCAGTTGCTACTCTTGAGGAAAGGGAATGTCTCTCCAGAAAGTCACTGCTATGCAGTGTCTTGTGCAGACTGGTGTTCCAGGGTTCACATTACTCAGCCAGGGAGAGAACGTCAACTGAGAATGAAAATGGATTCCAGACCAAATTCATATCAAACATCACCTTTTGGTTAAACATAACTAGTTGCATCATGGCTTGGTTCGGCAACTTGAACGTCCAGGAGCGGAAAAGAATGCAGAAAGTTGTGACCACTGCCCAGTCCATCATCGGCTCTGACCTCCCCACCATCGAAGGGATCTATCGCAGTCGCTGCCTCAAAAAGCCTGCCAACATCATCAAGGACCCACACACCATCCTGGCCACTCACTCATCTCTCCGTTGCCATTGGGAAGAAGGTACAGGAGCCTGAAATCTGGAACATCCAGGTTCAGGAATAGCTGCTTCCCCACAGCTATTAAGGCTATTAAACTCGACATCAAACAAACTCTGAACAATAACAGCCTATTGCACTTTATCTGTTTTATTTATTGTATATATATGGTCTATGGTATATAGACACACTGAACTTGTATCTCCTGTTCCGTACTATGTTTACATATCCTGTTGTGCTGCCAGCAAGTGAGAATGTCATTGTCCTATCTGGGACACACGACAATAGAACTCTCTTGACTCTTGAAACATCAATTACCAACGTTTCAGAGAACTTGCAGTTCCTATCTTCGGTGTAAACCAGCATCTGCAGTTCCTTCCCACACATCAAAGTCCATTTTATTCGTCACATACACCCGAAGGTGCAGTGAAATGAATTTGCCAGCAGCGATACACTGAAAAACAACACACAATACACAATAAGATTTAACACAAACAATAGACTGTATTGAACGATTTGTATAGCCTCCGAAAATGTCGGATGCATTTTCGCACGGTTCATGTATTGTATATATTTATTACCTGAATAAAGTCTATTTTGAAAATTTAAAAAAAGGATTCTTCACTGTGGTGGAAGGCTACAAAGTTCAGCCAGTCCTCCTCCTTGTTCACCCGTGGTCGGGGCCATGAACGGTCGAACACACTCTTGGAGAGGAGGAATGGGTGATGGTTTGGGTCAAGACCCTCGTTCAGACGCCTTGGAGTGCGAGGCTTCAGGATGTTATAGGCCGCAGGCCGGCGGTCGGAATCTTCTCCGGCGAGGGATCCCAGGCTCCGGATGGTAACTTTGAACCTGGTTCCTGATGAATCTTTCTGCTCTTTAAAATATTCAAAGCTAATGAAGAGGGGAAAGGAGTTTTGATCATCTTTGTGAATGCATTGATAAACTCATTCAGAAATTGGAAAGGTACAGAATGAAGGGCCGGTGATGAGCTTTGCCTGTGGCAATGTGTTCAGGGCTGAAGCTATTCACTATATTTATTGATAGTTGCGATGTCGGATAGAAAGCCACACGACCAAGTTTGCCGCTCACACAAGGCAAGCAGAAGTGTCAACAGGGCATCTGGATGGTGGCATTGCTGAGATAAGGATACATGAGGTGAATGGGCAAATCTGTGGCAAGAACCAGCTCTTTAAATGTGTGTGGACCATACCCAAAGAGGAGACACTGGCTGGCATGGAGGGTTGAACACACCGGGACTCTCCAGGGTCAATTACAAAGTGAGAAGATGCTAAATAAGTTGCCATTTTGAATGCGAAAGGAAGATTTGTTCAATGTTTTCACAAAGTTCATGGGAGCTAACAGAATAGATTATCCTGGGATGATCTATTTACAGACCTCCACATGTTTAATCAATAATGCTTTATGTATCATCCTAACTGTCCCTGTATGTCATGTTGTTACTCGTGAGTGGGCGGAGCACTCAAAGGCAAATTCCTTGTATGTGAATACTTGGCCAATAAACTTATTCATTCATTCATTCATACATCATTCAGGGACTGTTTCTTCCGGCTGTTATCAGGCAACTGAATCATCCTACCACAACCAGAGAGCGGTCCTGAACTACCTACCTCATTGGAGACTCTCAGACTATCCTTGATCAGACTTTACTGGCTTACCTTGCACTAAACGTTAATCCCTTATCGTGTATGTTTACACAGTAAATGACTCATTTGTAATCATGTTTTGTCTTTCCGCTGACTGGTTAGCACGCAACAAAAGATATTCACTGTACCTCGGTACACGTGACAATAAACTGAACTAACTAGATGAGGAGGAATTATTTTTTACTTGTGTACAGTGCTCCCTGGGTTACAAATCATCTCCCTGATTTATGGAAATCCAACTTTGTACAAAGTACAGCATCTAAATGTAGCTGCACGGAAGAGGGTCATGGCGTCTGAAGAAGGGTCTCGACCCGAAACCTCACCGTTCCTTCTCTCCAGAGATACTGCCTGTCCCGCTGAGTTACTCCAGCTTTTCGTGTCTATCAGAGGCTCATGGAAGTTTGGAATTGCCTTCCACAGTTGGCGTTTGGTTCCAGGTCTGAAGGTGATTTTAAATCTGAGATTGCAGAGTTTGACTATACGACATGTTAATGGATGTGGGGGGGAAAGTCAGCTCAGTGGAGTTGGTGATAAATCTCCACAATATCATTGAACGCCTGGAACTGACCCAAGCCTCCTGTGTTCCTGTCCTCCTGTTGTCTTCATTTTATTCACACGTTGTTGATCTTCACAAAACATCCGTGGCAACTGACTGTCTCACCTTCTCATTTGTCCTGAAGCCGACACAGACTTGACAGGAGAGGAAGGGAAGGAGGAACCAGGGGACTTGGATGGAGATGACAATGTGTTCGCAGTTGCTGCCTTCGCACCCTGTTCATTATCAGTTTCCTCTACAGTACCTTCGTCACCGTTGTCAAGGTCACGATGACCAACGACAGAGATACTTTGTGACCCCCCCCCACACTGTGACCATCCATTCCTCACTACACTGTGTTCTCTGACTCTCCAATCCTCACCACACCACGGCCAACAGACGATGCAGTCTTGGGACCCTTCCCATCCCCCTGGTCTTTGAACCTTTCCTCTTTACTCCTGTCCTCTGGGCCTTGATACAGCAAACATTCATAGAACGCTGGGTAATTGGGGCAATGACCCTGGGCTCAAACATGAAATCAAACAAACGTTGCATTAATGTCCAATGTTGGGCAGCACGGTGGCGCAGCGGTAGAGTTGCTGCCTCACAGCGCCAGAGACCCGGGTTCTATCCTGACTACGGATGCTGTCTGTACGGAGTTTGCACGTTCTCCCCGTGACCTGCGTGGGTTTTCTCCGACATCTCCGGCTTCCTCCCACACTCCAAAGACGTGCAGGTTTGTAGGTTAATTGGCTTGGTGTAAATGTAATAAATTGTCCCTAGTGAGGGTAGGGTAGTGTTAATGTGCGGGGATCGCTGGTCGGTGCTTGGTACCTACTTCCAGCAGCCACAACCTCCAGGATGCACCGAGCCGCAGCCTGATCCACGCCGGTCACCTGGGTGAATTCAGCACAGAGACTCTCACGGCAGAGGCACAACGTTCGACGGCTCTGACGCCCGGGACTCTTGCACTGGGGCTGCTCCATGGCCGGAGCTGCAGGCAAGCGACCAGCCAGCCCGGCAAACACTCGCCAGCCCGGGCAAACACTCGCCAGCCCGGCAAACACTCGCCAGCCGCGGCTCACCCGTCCGCATCTGTTCCTGCCGCTGCTCTGCTTCCATCCCTCCCTCAGCCCAGCTCTCCAACACCCGTGGCCCATGCAGTTGATATGAGTTTTGAAATTCTTGTTGATCACAGACATTTTTCACGACAAAGGGTGAGAAATTTGTGATCAGCGTGAGAGCGTGAGAATTTGGCGAAATGAATGATTCTCACGCTCAATGCGAGAGAGTTGGCAGCCCTGGATTGAGACAGTATCAGGGACCTGCCTCCCTCCATCCTCGTTCTCTGACACGTCTGACTGCACTCCCTGATAAAGTTATATGCTTCGTTGTCCACTTTCCCAAGCTAACAATGATCTATTCTCGAGATAGGGCACAAAATCTGGAGTAACACAGCCGGGTCAGGCAGCATTTCTGGAGGAAAGGTGATGTTTCTGGTCGAGACCCTTCTTCAGACCGCAGCCAGACCTGATCTATTCTACATTGTCCTGACTCCCATCCCCTTTGATCTCTTTTTTTCACCATATCCTTCCCTATCTCAGACTCCCTCTTCCCTGACCTTCACTCTGAAGAAGGGTCTCAACCCAGAATATCACCCATTCCTTCTCTCCACAGATGCTGCCTGACCCGCTGAGTTACTCCAGCACTCTGTGAAACGTCACCTATCCATGTCTCCACAGATGCTGCCTGACCTGCTGAGTTACTCCAGCACTCTGTGAAACGTCACCTATCCATGTTCCGGCAGCATCTATGGAGCGAAGGAAATTGGCAACGTTTCGGCCCGAAACCCTTCCGGTTTCGCCTAAACGTTGCCTATTTCCTTCAGAGTTTCGGCCCGAAAGGTTTGCCCATTTCCTTCTCTCCACAGATGCTGCCTGACCCGCTGAGTTATCCAGCACTCTGTGAAACGTCACCTATCCATGTCTCCACAGATGCTGCCTGACCTGCTGAGTTACTCCAGCACTCTGTGAAACGTCACTATCCATGTTCTCCACAGATGCTGCCTGACCTGCTGAGTTACTCCAGCACTCTGTGAAACGTCACCTATCCATGTTCCAGGCAGCATCTATGGAGCGAAGGAAATAGGCAACGTTTCGGCCCGAAACCCTTCCGGTTTCGTCCCGAAACGTTGCCTATTTCCTTCAGATTTCGGCCCGATAAGGTTGCCCATTTCCTTCTCTCCACAGATCTGCCTGACCCGCTGAGTTACTCCAGCACTCTGTGAAACGTCACCTATCCATGTTCTCCACAGATGCGCCTGACCCGCTGAGTTACCAGCACTCTGTGAAACGTCACCTCTCCATGTTCTCCACAGATGCTGCCTGACCTGCCTGAGTTACTCCAGCACTC
>JAXLNO010000408.1:84776-122446 GCA_038087875.1 Malacoraja senta | reverse complement strand
CGAAGGCACTCTACAAACTCCCTTTCTTGGGGTCCAGTACCAACCTGATATTCCCAGTCTACCTGCATGTTGAAATCTCCCAGAACAACCATAGCATTACCTTTGCGACATGCTGACCATTATCCCACCTGCCCGGTTTGGTCCATATATCCCTCTAAACCTGTCCTGTCCCAGGGTCTTTAACTACCTGCCTCATCTACCTCCTCCGGCAGCTCGTTCCATACACCCACCACCCTCTGTGGGGAAAAGTTGCCCCTCAGGTTCCTATTCAATCTTTCCCCCCCTCACCATAAACCCATGCCCTCTGGTTCTTGCTTCGCCCACTCTGATGCATTCACACGATCTATTCCTCTCATGATATTATCCACCTCTCTAAGATCACCGCTCATCCTCCTGCGCTCCATGGAATAAAGTCCTGGCCTGCTCCACCTCTCCCTGTAGCTCACACCCTCTAGTCCTGGCAACATCCTCGTGAATCTTTCTAGCTTAACAACATCCTGTAACATGAGGACCAAAAGTGAACTGGATACTCCAAGTGTGGCCTCACCAGCGTCACGTACACCTGTAAGGTGCCTGCCCAGCCTTTCTGTGTAGCAAGGAACATCAGATGCTGCTTTAAACCGAAGATACACACAAAAAGCTGGCGGAACTCAGCGGGACAGGCAGCATCTCTGGAGAGAAGGAATGGGTGACGTCTTAAGAAGGGTCTCGACCCAAAAACGTCGCCCATTCCTTCTCTGTAGAGATGCTGCCTGTCCCGCTGAGTTCCTCCAGCTTTTTGTGTCTGTCTTTGGTTCCAACTTCTACACAACACACTGATTGATGAAGGCCAAAGTTCCGAATCCTTATCTACCTGTGACCCCACCTTCAGGTGACTGCGTACCTGCGCTCCTAGATCACTCCGTCGACAACATTGCCCAGAGTCCTGCCCTTCACTGTCAATGCCTGCACCATGTTAGTCTCAGTTAGATGAGGGTTATGGCAGTGGTGGGAGAGGGGTGTGGGGGGTGGGGGGGGTGGATATTGGTCACGTGCGGGTCCTTGGACATCTCACCACCCAGTCCATGGGGGAGACCCCAGCACCAAGTAAGTGGTGTACACCAGCCAGAGTATTCATCTTTTTACCCCTCTCCTCCCCCCCACCTCAATCTCCTCCCCCCGCCTCCATCTCCTCCCCCCTCTCTCCTCCCCGCCTCCATCTCCTCCCCCACACCCTCCCCCTCTCCCTTCCCCCACCCCCCGTACAGAAGTCGGACCCTGGAGGCCGAGCCACTCCGACGGCCCACCCTGCCCGCTTCTCGCCGGACGACCGATATTCCCGTCACCGGGTGACCCTGAAGAAACGCTTCAACTTGCTGCCGACTCAGCGCCCGCCACCCACTCTGTGACCCCTGACCACGAGGACGGTGACCCCCGACCCCCGTGGGCAGTGACCGCTGAGCTGCGTTGGGGGGGGGGGGGGGTAGAGGAGATGGCGGACACGGGGAGAGGAGGCTTCGCCAGCTGCAGATACGGAATGATTCCGGACCCACCCATGCGTCGCAATAAAAGCTGCCTGCGTTAACATGCATTACTGCCTGCCGTGTGGTCTGTGTGTGCAGGGAACCATGCGCTGTGATAACCTGGTGCGGAACTGTGGTGCAGCGGGTAGAGCTGCTGCCTCACAGCGCCAGAAACCAGTTCATTGGCTATATTTAAGAGGGAGTTAGATGTGGCCCTTGTGGCTAAAGGGATCAGGGGGTATGGAGAGAAGGCAGGTACGGGATACTGAGTTGGATGATCAGCCATGATCATATTGAATGGCGGTGCAGGCTCGAAGGGCCGAATGGTCTACTCCTGTTGTCTATGTTTCTATGCAGCAATGATTCCAGGATATCTGCATCCTCTTCTATAGCTTCCTCTGGCAGCTCACTCCAGATACTGACTGCACTGAGTGAAAACCTGGCCCCTGAGGTCAAACATAGAAAAAATAGAGAATAGGTGCAGGAGGAGGCCATTTGGCCCTTTGAGCCTGCACCACTCTTAAATCTCCTCTCACCTTACTTAACCCTGCGTCCTCTAGTTTTAGAATCCTCTACGCTGGGAAAAAGACATTGTGCGTTCACTTTATCCATTCCCCACATGATCCTGTACACCTCAATAAGGTCAGCCATGATCATATTGAATGGCGGTGCAGCTCGAATGGCCTACTCCTGCACCTATTTTTCTATGTCACCCCTCAGCCTCCTACATGCCCAAGAAGAAATCCCCAGCCTGTCCAACCTCTCCCTGTAACTCCAGCCCACAAGCCCAGGTAACATCCTGGTGAATCTCTTCAACTCAAGGACATCCTTTGTGTAGCTGGGCGACCTGAACTGCCCACGGTGCTCCAGGTGTGGTCTCACTCATCTGCTCCAACTCAATCAATCAATCAGATTTATTCATCACATCCACAATAAAGGGCAGTGAAATGAATTTGCCAGCAGTGATACAATCAAAAAGAACACCCAATGTACAATAAATGTAACACAAACATTCACCACAGCATTAATGCTTCACCGTGGTGGAAGGCTTCTGATTCGGAGCATGTTTTAAACCATGTAGTACGTGATGCTACTCTAAGATGGTTTTTAAACTATTTGTACTCCCCCCCCCCCCCCACATCCTAGTCGTTCAACTAGTTCCACTGTCCGCATCCTTGTGTCCCCCTCATCAGCACATCTTCCCCAGCCAACAATGGGCCATTGTGGGCTCCACCCTTCCCGAGGTCATCTGTTTGACCGGCCCTGGTTTGTTCTTGCCACAGAGGGAGTACAGAGAAGGTTCACCAGACTGATTCATGGGATGTCAGGACTTTCATATGAAGAAAGACTGGATAGACTCGGCTTGTACTCGCTAGAATTTAGAAGATTGAGGGGGGAATCTTATAGAAACTTACAAAATTCTTAAGGGGTTGGACAGGCTAGATGCAGGAAGATTGTTCCCGATGTTGGGGAAGTCCAGGACAAGGGGTCACAGTTTAAGGATAATGGGGAAATCCTTTAGGACCGAGATGAGAAAAACATTTTTCACACAGAGAGTGGTGAATCTCTGGAACTATCTGCCACAGAGGGTAGTTGAGGCCAGTTCATTGGCTATATTTAAGAGGGAGTTAGATGTGGCCCTTGTGGCTAAAGGGATCAGGGGGTATGGAGAGAAGGCAGGTACGGGATACTGAGTTGGATGATCAGCCATGATCATATTGAATGGCGGTGCAGGCTCGAATGGCCTACTCCTGCACCTATTTTCTATGTAACTTGTGTGGGTGGATAATACAGTGGTCACGTTATTAAGTTATTACATCGGATGGAAGCTGCATACCAAATCTCGTTGTAGTTCTGTGCAATGACAATATTATTATTTTTATATTTATTAATATTATTATGGATTTCCGGTGGCGCTATGGAGAGCTAAGACGTGCGCCATTTAGCTCAGCTCCGTAAAACGCATTAAAACACCCGGGAAAAGAAACCGGACTGAAGATAAACGCTTACCGGCAGATGCCTGTTGTCGCGTAAGTGATGTAATCAGAAATCGACCCGACTCCGGTATTTTAAATGAGAAAACGGGACCACAAGCGGAACCTTCCCACCCCACCTCCGAGAAGACCCAAAACTCGTGGGCAAACACTACAAGAGGAAGGTGAGGGAGTTTCCCGAGGCTCTGAGGAAGAAAGCTCTACTTTTACGATGGAACAAGAGCAAGAGCAAGCATTAAGACAAGCTACGGTGCAAGATATTAAAGACTTGTTGGCTGAAAAGCTCGGAAAGTTAGACACAAAACTGGATGAGCAACTTAATGCTGTGAAGTTAGATATCGTGGCTGGGAGAACAGAAATTTGTGAGAAAATCGATACGGTACAAGTTGGTATAGAGGAGGTGAATTCCTCCCTGAAAGGAGAAATTAAAAGGGTTGAAGCAGACATCAGCAACATAGATACATAGACAATAGGTGCAGGAGTAGGCCATTCGGCCCTTCGAGCCTGCACCGCCATTCAATATGATCATGGCTGATCATCCAACTCAGTATCCCGTACCTGCCTTCTCTCCATACCCCCTGATCCCTTTAGCCACAAGGGCCACATCTAACTCCCTCTTAAATATAGCCAATGAACTGGCCTCAACTACCCTCTGTGGCAGAGAGTTCCAGAGATTCACCACTCTCTGTGTGAAAAAGTTTTTCCTCATCTCGGTCTTAAAGGATTTCCCCCTTATCCTTAAGCTGTGACCCCTTGTCCTGGACTTCCCCAACATCGGGAACAATCTTCCTGCATCTAGCCTGTCCAACCCCATAAGAATTTTGTACGTTTCTATAAGATCCCCTCTCAATCTCCTAAATTCTAGCGGCAACAAGTTAGAACCCATTATTGTCACCAAGAAAACACAGCGATGCCATCAGAGAACTGGAATCTGCAGCTACAGAGATCAGCCAGACAGCTCAAAGACTGAAGACCGAACTGGCGAGTGTTTCTGGGCAATTGGCCAAAATGTATGGATCTTGAAGGCTGCTCTAAACGTCAAAATCTAAGGATTGTCGGGGTGAAGGAACGAAAAGAAGATGGCAAAGATACTCGTGACTTTGCTGCCGATTTACTTCAACAGGAACTTAATCTGGATGAGAGACCCAACCTCGACCGGGCGCATAGAGCCCTGAGAGTCCGACCGGGACCTGCAGCTCCACCAAGACAGCTGATCTTGAAGCTACATCAGTTCTTGAAGACATCATGAAAGAAAGTGGCAAACAAAAGAAATCTGATCTTTGAAGGAGACAGCATAAGAATTTTCAGAGACCGTCCAGCTGAAGTCGTGAAGAAAAGAGCACTCATCACCAAGTTGAGAGTCTTCCTCTGAGACAGACAAGATCTCAGATATGGCCTAATGTAACCAGTCAAACTCAGGCTCACATACAGCGGGTCCAAACGCTTCTTCACCGATCCAGAAGAAGCATTTAAGTTTGCACAAGACATTGCAAAGGGCAAGTAGGATAAATAACTGTAAATAAGCATGAAGTTCAAGGTCATCTTTAATCACTGCCCATATTATAACAGTACAGCAGGTCGTTGGTTGTTAGTTCATCGTGACCCCTTCCAAGACTGACCAGTGTAGGAAGTGGGTGTTAGTATGAATCGTACAGTAAGGTGGGGTTAGTGATGTTATTCTACTATGATTGGCTTTCATGCATAAACCAATCTACGGTAACACTTTGCATGGATTTGTCACGAAAATACGCTGAGCTGACTCTACTAGATCATTCAGGAGGGCTATGTTTTATTGACCTTGAAGTTATACTGCGTGTTATACTGTGTGTTTAAATCACTCCCTCTATTCATTTATAACGGGATTATAAAAGCTGTAAGGGTTTATAAAGGGCTTATAATTTTCTTACACTATGCATTTACAATGGGTTTAAAATCAAACTGCTCGTTAAGATGGCCCGACATATAGAAACAAGGGCTGTTAAGTCTAGCCGAAGATTAGAGATAGAAATGGAATGTATGTGAAAATCGGGGGAGGAGAGGGAGGGTATGGGGGAGAGATGGAGAGGGAGAGATTACTCTCTCCCAGTATAAGGCTGCTGGGTCAACAAATTGAAATTCCTAACAACTTATCTAACATATTTGTAAACTCAAAGTGGGGCGCTGATCCACCAACCATCCGTGCAACTGCCCTAGCCCTGTGCTTCTCCACAGCTGAATACGCGTGCTCAAGCTGGAGCCGCTCCCACCACACCAAACTGGTTGACACAGCCCTCAATGACACCTGCTGCATTATCAAGGGATGCATAAACACAACGCCAGTCCCGTGCCTCTACGCTCCAGCTGGTATTGCCCACCCCCCCCCCCCCCGTATCAGACGATCCATCGTCGCCCAAGACGAGCGGAGAGCACAGGAGATCGATACCAGGCACCCCTTGCACGGACACACAGCACCTCCACCCCGACTGAAATCCAGAGCCAGTTTCTTGCAGACAGTCCCACCTCTCCAGACAACCAAAGAAACAGCAAGGACCAACATCTGGAAAGATGAATGGAACCAGCTCAACACACGAGCCCACAACTGGATGGAGAGAGGAATCACTCCGACTGAATGCCTCGCCAGCGGGCACGACCTCCCATGGCCAACCTGGAAGACCCTCAACAGATTACGAGTGGAGCAGGGGAGGTGTAAAGCATGGAACTACCAGGCAGCTGTGGAGCAGTACAGACAATGTCCCACCTACTGGAGTGTGATGACGCCCCCCCCCCCCAGTGCAGCCCCCAGGACCTGGCTGAACCGACTCGACCAGCTGTGACCTGCGTCAGATACTGGCAGAAGGACATCTGAGATTGCAACGGACACGAAGAAGAAGATCTAACATATTAACCTACTAACAGAAAAAAACATGTATTAAGTCGTCTATTTTAATTTAACATTTAACTATGAGACTTGCTGAATCTATGTTACGTTTCTATAGTCTGTTCACATCCAGAAGGTGGTTATAAATGACCCGATGAAAAGGTTTAGACCTCCTGACAGTCTGCATGAGAGGGTATGTGGTGCAGAAGGTGGGGGAGTGGGGTTCATGTAGTGAAGAGATGGGGGGTGGAGGATGGAAGAGTGAGCTGGGGAGTAGTCGGGTGATTTAATGAGAATTAGTTGGGAAGTGATGGAAAGTTGGGGGAGTCCAGCAGTGAAGTGAGAAGGTGGGATGCCCAGGGACAGGGCAGAGGTTTATAGAGAGAGAGGGGTTGAGTCAGTGTAGACAGGTACTGAGTGAGTTGTGGCAAGATGTGCAGAAGTTTGGGGATGGTTGTTAGAGTGACTGGGGAGGCTGGTGGGGTGTTGGTGGGTGTTTGGGAGGGGAGGAGAGAGATTTCTCGCTCTGTCTGCAGAACTGCTGGTGGTAATATTAAATTCCTTCAAGTCCTACTGATTTTAAATCGGCTATTTATTTGACATTTCAATTTCAGTAAGCTGGTAAATAAGTTCTATATACTAATCAAATCATCAATAATTCACCTAGTATTCATTGTATAGAAAGATGTCTAATTCTCCCAGAGGAAATTAAATACTGATCTTCCTCAGTTTATTTCTGCTATTCTCTGTTCTGCTCAGTCCCCTTTTTTTTTAAAGTATTACTTTGCAAGGGGCGGAACTAATTGAAACACATCTCCGGAAGTTTACAAGAATGATCCCACCAGGGGGTGGGTCACACACCCACAGCTGTCTATATGCTGTGATTTTTGATGTATTTTTATTTTTTATTTTATTTGTTACACCCTTTATCTATATATTTTTAAGGCACTTTTTTCTTGGGAGATACCTGCAGGGGTTTGGAATAGGGCTCACCCACCCAGCAACCAAAAGTCTTAGTTTAAATATTGTGTTACTCCATCTGAAACAAGGGAAACCATGTGAGCTTTAATGCAAGACGATCCTTCTGAACATTTGGAAAACATTAGGTTTGTCTTGGCGGGAAAACCAGATCAGTTTCTCTAGACATGGACGGTCACCCTTCACTGAATTGTTGCAATAATAGCCTGGTGTAAATCCGATGGTGGGTTGGGTGGGGTGGGTGGGTGGGGGGGGGGGGGGACGGGGACGAGGGACAAGGTATATCTCCACCTTTCTCTTATTTCTCTATCTTTCTGCCGCACTCCTCTGGCAGTTTCGGGGTCTTTCTTTCCTTCTTTTTCCATCTCTCTTTTCACTTTCTGCGTTGTTCCTTTCTTGCTTTCTGTTTTCTTTTCTTTTTTCATTTTCATAGTTTAGGTTATAAGGTCAAAAATGAATCTGTACAACAATTGTATAATTCTAGATGCCAAATGTTTTATCTCCGTACAATTGCTTCTAATACAAAATTAAAACATTAAAAAAATAAAATTATAATATAATTATAATAATAATAATATTAATTATAATAATAAATATTATTATTGTAATTATTAATATTATTATTACTATTTTTATTACTACAGGTGTGGAGGTGGGTTGTGTGGTGGTGCGGGTGGGTAGTACAGTCGTCACTACAGGTGTGTGGGTGGGTAGTACAGTCACTACAGGTGTGTGGGTGGGTAGTACAGTCGTCACTACAGGTGTGTGGGTGGGTAGTACAGTCACTACAGGTGTGCGGGTGGGTAGTACAGTCGTCACTACAGGTGTGTGGGTGGGTAGTACAGTCGTCACTACAGGTGTGTGGGTGGGTAGTACAGTGGTCACTACAGGTGTGTGGGTGGGTAGTACAGTCGTCACTACAGGTGTGTGGGTGGGTAGTACAGTGGTCACTACAGGTGTGTGGGTGGGTAGTACAGTCGTCACTACAGGTGTGTGGGTGGGTAGTACAGTCGTCACTACAGGTGTGTGGGTGGGTAGTACAGTCACTACAGGTGTGGGTGGGTAGTACAGTCGTCACTACAGGTGTGTGGGTGGGTAGTACAGTCACTACAGGTGTGTGGGTGGGTAGTACAGTGGTCACTACAGGTGTGTGGGTGGGTAGTACAGTCGTCACTACAGGTGTGTGGGTGGGTAGTACAGTGGTCACTACAGGTGTGTGGGTGGGTAGTACAGTCGTCACTACAGGTGTGTGGGTGGGTAGTACAGTCACTACAGGTGTGTGGGTGGGTAGTACAGTCACTACAGGTGTGTGGGTGGGTAGTACAGTGGTCACTACAGGTGTGTGGGTGGGTAGTACAGTCGTCACTACATGTGTGTGGGTGGGTAGTACAGTGGTCACTACAGGTGTGTGGGTGGGTAGTACAGTCGTCACTACAGGTGTGTGGGTGGGTAGTACAGTCGTCACTACAGGTGTGTGGGTGGGTAGTACAGTCACTACAGGTGTGTGGGTGGGTAGTACAGTCGTCACTACAGGTGTGTGGGTGGGTAGTACAGTCACTACAGGTGTGTGGGTGGGTAGTACAGTGGTCACTACAGGTGTGTGGGTGGGTAGTACAGTCGTCACTACAGGTGTGTGGGTGGGTAGTACAGTGGTCACTACAGGTGTGTGGGTGGGTAGTACAGTGGTCACTACAGGTGTGTGGGTGGGTAGTACAGTGGTCACTACAGGTGTGCGGGTGGGTAGTAGTCACTACAGGTGTGTGGGTGGGTAGTACAGTGGTCAGTACAGGTGTGTGGGTGGGTAGTACAGTCGTCACTACAGGTGTGTGGGTGGGTAGTACAGTCACTACAGGTGTGTGGGTGGGTAGTACAGTGGTCAGTACAGGTGTGTGGGTGGGTAGTACAGTCGTCACTACAGGTGTGTGGGTGGGTAGTACAGTCGTCACTACAGGTGTGTGGGTGGGTAGTACAGTCGTCACTACAGGTGTGTGGGTGGGTAGTACAGTCACTACAGGTGTGTGGGTGGGTAGTACAGTCGTCACTACAGGTGTGTGGGTGGGTAGTACAGTCACTACAGGTGTGTGGGTGGGTAGTACAGTCGTCACTACAGGTGTGTGGGTGGGTAGTACAGTCACTACAGGTGTGTGGGTGGGTAGTACAGTGGTCACTACAGGTGTGTGGGTGGGTAGTACAGTCGTCACTACAGGTGTGTGGGTGGGTAGTACAGTGGTCACTACAGGTGTGTGGGTGGGTAGTACAGTCGTCACTACAGGTGTGTGGGTGGGTAGTACAGTCACTACAGGTGTGTGGGTGGGTAGTACAGTCGTCACTACAGGTGTGTGGGTGGGTAGTACAGTCACTACAGGTGTGTGGGTGGGTAGTACAGTGGTCACTACAGGTGTGTGGGTGGGTAGTACAGTGGTCACTACAGGTGTGTGGGTGGGTAGTACAGTGGTCACTACAGGTGTGCGGGTGGGTAGTAGTCACTACAGGTGTGTGGGTGGGTAGTACAGTGGTCAGTACAGGTGTGTGGGTGGGTAGTACAGTCGTCACTACAGGTGTGTGGGTGGGTAGTACAGTCACTACAGGTGTGTGGGTGGGTAGTACAGTGGTCAGTACAGGTGTGTGGGTGGGTAGTACAGTCGTCACTACAGGTGTGTGGGTGGGTAGTACAGTGGTCACTACAGGTGTGCGGGTGGGTAGTACAGTGGTCACTACAGGTGTGCGGGTGGGTAGTACAGTGGTCACTACAGGTGTGTGGGTGGGTAGTACAGTCGTCACTACAGGTGTGTGGGTGGGTACAGTCGTCACTACAGGTGTGCGGGTGGGTAGTACAGTGGTCACTACAGGTGTGTGGGTGGGTAGTACAGTGGTCACTACAGGTGTGCGGGTGGGTTGTACAGTGGTCACTACAGGTGTGCGGGTGGGTTGTACAGTACAGTGGTCACTACAGGTGTGCGGGTGGGTAGTACAGTACAGTGGTCACTACAGGTGTGCGGGTGGGTAGTACAGTCACTACAGGTGTGTGGGTGGGTAGTACAGTCGTCACTACAGGTGTGTGGGTGGGTAGTACAGTCACTACAGGTGTGTGGGTGGGTAGTACAGAGGTCACTACAGGTGTGTGGGTGGGTAGTACAGTCGTCACTACAGGTGTGTGGGTGGGTAGTACAGTGGTCACTACAGGTGTGTGGGTGGGTAGTACAGTCGTCACTACAGGTGTGTGGGTGGGTAGTACAGTCACTACAGGTGTGTGGGTGGGTAGTACAGTCGTCACTACAGGTGTGTGGGTGGGTAGTACAGTCGTCACTACAGGTGTGTGGGTGGGTAGTACAGTCACTACAGGTGTGTGGGTGGGTAGTACAGTCGTCACTACAGGTGTGTGGGTGGGTAGTACAGTCACTACAGGTGTGTGGGTGGGTAGTACAGTGGTCACTACAGGTGTGTGGGTGGGTAGTACAGTGGTCACTACAGGTGTGTGGGTGGGTAGTACAGTGGTCACTACAGGTGTGCGGGTGGGTAGTAGTCACTACAGGTGTGTGGGTGGGTAGTACAGTGGTCAGTACAGGTGTGTGGGTGGGTAGTACAGTCGTCACTACAGGTGTGTGGGTGGGTAGTACAGTCACTACAGGTGTGTGGGTGGGTAGTACAGTGGTCAGTACAGGTGTGTGGGTGGGTAGTACAGTCGTCACTACAGGTGTGTGGGTGGGTTGTACAGTCGTCACTACAGGTGTGTGGGTGGGTAGTACAGTGGTCACTACAGGTGTGTGGGTGGGTAGTACAGTGGTCACTACAGGTGTGCGGGTGGGTAGTACAGTGGTCACTACAGGTGTGTGGGTGGGTTGTGTGGTACAGTGGTCACTACAGGTGTGTGGGTGGGTAGTACAGTGGTCACTACAGGTGTGGTGGGGGGTTGTGTGGTACAGTGGTCACTACAGGTGTGCGGGTGGGTAGTACAGTGGTCACTACAGGTGTGTGGGTGGGTAGTACAGTGGTCACTACAGGTGTGTGGGTGGGGTACAGTGGTCCACTACAGGTGTGCGGGTGGGTTGTACAGTGGTCACTACAGGTGTGCGGGTGGGTAGTACAGTGGTCACTACAGGGTGTGGGTGGGTAGTACAGTGGTCACTACAGGTGTGTGGTGGGGTACAGTACAAGTCATCACTACAGGTGTGCGGGTGGGTAGTACAGTCGTCACTACAGGTGTGCGGGTGGGTAGTACAGTGGTCACTACAGGTGTGCGGGTGGGTAGTACAGTGTCACTACAGGTGTGCGGGTGGGTTGTACAGTGGTCACTACAGGTGTGCGGGTGGGTAGTACAGTGTCACTACAGGTGTGTGGGGGTTGTGTGACAGTGGTCACTACAGGTGTGCGGGGGGGTAGTACAGTGGTCACTACAGGTGTGTGGGTGGGTAGTACAGTGGTCACTACAGGTGTGTGGGTGGGTACAGTCGTCCACTACAGGTGTGCGGGGGGGGGTTTGTACAGTGGTCACTACAGGTGTGTGGGTTGGGTAGTTAGTACAGTACAGTCATCACTACAGGTGTGCGGGTGGGTAGTACAGTACAGTCGTCACTACAGGTGTGCGGGTGGGTAGTACAGTGGTCACTACAGGTGTGCGGGTGGGTAGTACAGTGGTCACTACAGGTGCGGGTGGGTTGTACAGTGGTCACTACAGGTGTGCGGGTGGGTAGTACAGTGGTCACTACAGGTGTGGTGGGGGGTTGTGTGGTACAGTGGTCACTACAGGTGTGCGGGTGGGTAGTACAGTGGTCACTACAGGTGTGTGGGTGGGTACAGTCGTCACTACAGGTGTGCGGGTGGGTTGTACAGTGGTCACTACAGGTGTGTGGGTGGGTTGTACAGTCGTCACTACAGGTGTGCGGGTGGGTAGTACAGTGGTCACTACAGGTGTGTGGGTGGGTAGTACAGTGGTCACTACAGGTGTGTGGGTGGGTACAGTCGTCACTCACAGGTGTGCGGGTGGGTTGTACAGTGGTCACTACAGGTGTGTGGGTGGGTTGTACAGTCGTCACTACAGGTGTGCGGGTGGGTAGTACAGTGGTCACTACAGGTGTGGGTGGGTTGTACAGTGGTCACTACAGGTGTGCGGGTGGGTAGTACAATGGTCACTACAGGTGTGCGGGTGGGTAGTACAGTGGTCACTACAGGTGTGCGGGTGGGTTGTACAGTGGTCACTACAGGCGTTGAGACTTGTGTGGTGGTGGGTTCTCGAGGTGGTTCTGTAGACAGGTGAGTTGTCGGTGTGGGAACGTGTGGCGTGGTGGTTGAGGCTGTTGTCATCACACAGCTCAGGACATCATCGCTTGCATCAATAACCATCATGTTGCCATGAGCAGCACTGTGACACAGCAACTTGCTGGCTGACTTCACCCTGTGTACCTTCCGTTTGATCCAATCTCTGAGATATACCAACTCACAGTCACAAACAAGACGATTATTCAGCAGATTGAGACCAGAGGGAGACAGCGATGTCAAATTGTCAAAGGCTCCATTAGGTATATTAGACAAAAGGTTATTAGCAAGATTCAGCTTCTTCAACTTAGATAAATCTTTACAAGCTTCACTGTCCAGCTACTGATATTGTTTCCTTGGAGATGAAGTTCACGCAAATGTTTGAGGCCACGGAAAAGTTTCTTTCCAATAAAGGTGATCTGGTTCTTGTTCAGTTCCAGCTTCATCAGGACGGGCACTTTACTGAAGATGTCGTCAGCAAGAGAAAGCAATTGGTTTTCATTCAAACAAAGTTCTTTGAGGGCTGGCGTTGATGCAAATAAATTGGCAGGAAGATTTGAGAGCAAGTTGGACCCTAGTCTCAGGCGAGTTAACTTTGTCAAATTGGTCAACAGCTGCTCAGGAACATTTGTGATGACGTTATTTCCCACAGACAACTTTTCTAACTTGTTAAGCTTTGAAAAAATGTCAAATGGGAGATGTGAAATTTTATTCGTTGCCAAAGACAGCTCAGTTAATTCTAGGAGATTGTCAAAAATACCCACTGGGAGATCAGTGATCTGATTTTGGTAAAGTCTGAGAATCTGGAGTTGAGCAAGTTTGTGAAATGTTTGTGGTGATACATAGATACATAGAAAATAGGTGCAGGAGTAGGCCATTCGGCCCTTCGAGCCTGCACCGCCATTCAATATGATCATGGCTGATCATCCAACTCAGTATCCCGTACCTGCCTTCTCTCCATACCCCCTGATCCCTTTAGCCACAAGGGCCACATCTAACTCCCTCTTAAATATAGCCAATGAACTGGCCTCAACTACCCTCTGTGGCAGAGAGTTCCAGAGATTCGCCACTCTCTGTGTGAAAAAGTTTTTCCTCATTTCGGTCTTAAAGGATTTCCCCCTTATCCTTAAGCTGTGACCCCTTGTCCTGGACTTCCCCAACATCGGGAACAATCTTCCTGATAGATGCTGGATCTTGTTTGTAGCCAGGTGAAGTTTCTGCAGCTGTGTAAGCTCGTCAAATATTCCACCCTTATTCCGTTTCCAAACAACCGCAATTCCACTCATTTGAAAAGTTTATCGAATAATCCCTTTTCTAGTTTCTCGATCTTGTTTGTGGTGAGGTAAAGATTCGTCAGCTGTGGAAAGTTGTCAAAGATCCCAACATCCAGTGTTTCCAGTGGGTTGCAGGCAATGTCAAGGGTTGTCAGATTTGTCAATCCATCCAGAGCTCCAATTTCTATCGTACTTAACAAATTGTTATCAAAGTCCATCCTGTGCAGTGACATTGGGTAATCCTTCAATACGCCAGCCCTGAGTGTGGAAACATTGGTTTTTACGATGCTCATTTGAGTTGTGGGCTGGCATCTCCATCATGGATTCTCCGCTACACACAAAGACCCCAGACTGGAACACACATTCCCGAGAGCAAAGTCCACAGACACAGTTGTGTTAAATCTACAACACACAGCACATATTTGGAAGACATTATCCTGTAAAGTTTAAAAAACAACAACAATACTTTTAAATTAATAAATACTTGACATTTATATACTGGACATGCTAATAGAATAACAATTCACAATTTAAGTTTTAATCAGATTTTTAAAATACAGATAAAGATGAAATATATTAGCCTAGCGTGTAAGGAGTGGATGCAGGTGAGATAACATAGAACTGGTGTGAATGGGTGATCGATGGTTGGCGTGGACTCTGGTCAAAGGGACTGCTGTAACTCTCAAACTGAAGGTAAAAGCTCAAACTAAAAATGCTGCTACACACAACACAGTAAGTGTAGTCTCGACTATGAAGCTGCAACGTGACTCTTATACTCAATGCCCCAACCGGTGAAAGCCCGGTTATGTATGCCTTCATTACCACTGCTGCCAGTTTCACAGAATTATAGACTTGGCCCCCCGAGATCCCTCTGTACATCAGTGGTGTAAAAGCTCTTGCTATTTACCCACCTTGGACTTCTTATCCTCTCTGTCGGACAGCTCTTATCGAAGCCCACACTGGCAGCTCCCTCTCCTAATTCCCTACACTTGTTCTCTCCGCTCTTGTGCTGCTCTCGCTCCCCGGCCAAATGTCTTTCAACCCTACGGCCTTGTGCTTCACCAGTAGCAGAAGAGAAGAAAGAAAGAGATCTCCGTGATCAACAGGTCACAGGGGAGCCATTAATGCATCAGTGGCATCTTCCCCAGTGTCATTTGGAAGAGCTCCAACTCGTAGATTAGTAAAGGTTGTCAATGTGGGCAAGTGTAGACTGGGATTAGGTCGGAGTACAGTCGGGCACATTACTGGACATTCACTCCCACACCTTACACACTAACACCATCTTTAAAAAAATATATTTTAATTTTATTAGACGTAAGTACAGTAATGTGGCACCAAGGTGCCTAATATATATTGACATGTTACATTTTATGTACAGCTTCTTATTTTGTTCCTTTAATAATAAGAGAGAGAAAGAAAGAATAGGTAATTAAAAAATAGAAAAGCGTGTGATGTGTTGGTGTGTGAAAAGGAAAAGGGGGGAAAGAGGGGAAGAAAAGAAAAGGAGAGAGAAAGGGAAAGAGTAGAGAGTAGGAGATTAAGGAGATCGTTATTTATATTCTTGACCATCCTTCACCCAGTCCTGAAACAGTTGGTTTCTACGATTCTGTTCCACCATAAGCTTCCAAAAAGTCGACAAATGGAGACCAACTCATTAAGAATTGGTCTGATTTATCTATTAGGAGGAATCGCATTTCTTCAAGATGTGCGGTGTCCAACATGTTTGAAATCCACATTTTAAGCGTTGGTATGGGTGTATTTTTTACAAAATCTATGTTTAAGTTTTTATGCCCTTATTAACCCATAATTAAAAATTGAATTTTGAGATGAGTTGAATTTGTTCCCGTCCTCCGTTACTCCAAATATAATCATTTCATTATTAGGCTCCATTTTTATCTTGAATAATTTTGTAAATATTTCAAAGATATCGCTCCAGAATTTATAAAGTTTTATGCAGGAAACAAAAGAGTTTGTTATAGTGGCATTTTGGGATAGACATTTATCACAAATGGGGGAAGTATTTGGATAGAATTTATTCAGTCTAGTTTTTGAATAATATAATCTATGTAAAATTTTTTAAATTGAATTAAGTTATGTCTTACATTAATCGAACATTTGTGTATATATATCAAATACTTTTCCCATGTTTCTTTCGTAATTTTTATCATTAATTCTCGTTCCCAATCTTCTCTAAATGCCTCTGTGAATGGTAGTTCTATATTTAAAATACTATTATATAAATATGATATTAATTTCTGTGAGACAGCCTTAATATTCATTGCTTCTTCCAGTGGATCTAAAGTTATAGTTTGATGTCTTTGTATGTATTTCTTCATGAAGTCGCAGATCTGAAGATATTTAAAATATTAGTTATTTTTCAGTTTAAATTTTAATTGTAATTGTTGGAATGATAACAGATTTCCCATTTCATACATATCGCCGATCCTTTTAATTCCCAATTAACTAACAGCATCTAACAATGCAGATTGTGGTTTTCCTGGTAACAATAACTGTTTATGATAAATGCCGACTTTAAACACCAATTGGTGCAGTGAGTGTACTTCCCTTGAGTGTACTTGCCTTATTGAAGTGTATAGAGTAGAGAGATTGAAGTGACCATGTCACGTTGAGTTTCCACACGACTGTGAAGGAGAGACAGTGACTGAACACTCCTGATAACGGTGTTTACCCCAGGACCGTGCGTTGCTGCCACACACTGTACACGATAAACACTGCGGCAACGCAAGATCTTGTCTCACCGTGTTAATCGCAGAGAGGCCAGAATGTGGGCGTTTTCTCTCTTCCTGAGACCTTGATGTTTCTCAGTTGAGAGTTGAGTTTAATTTATTGTCCCGCGTACCGAGGTAAAGTGAAACGCTGGTTGTTGTGAGCAAACCAGTCAGGAGAAAGACAATACATGATTACAATCGATTCATCCGTAGTGTACAGATACATGACAAGGGAATAACATTGAGTGCAAGGTAAAGCCAGCAAAGTCCGATCAAGGATAGTCCGAGGGTCACCAGTGTGGTCGATAGTAGTTCAGGACCGCTCTCTGGTTGTTGATAGGGTGATTCAGTTGCCTGATAACAGCTGGGAAGAAACTGTCCGTGAATCTGGAGGTGTGCGTTTGTTTTCACACTTCTGTACCTCTTGCCCGATGGGAGAGGGGAGAAGAGGGAGTGGCCATGGTGTGAGCCTGGTCCGTGATGATGCTGCTGGCCTTGCCGAGGCTGCATGAGGTGTAGATGGAGTTGATGGAGGGGAGGTTAGTTTGTGTGTGTGTGTGTGTGTGATGGTCTGGGCTGCAAATGTCCACAATTCTCTGTAATTTCTTGTGGCCTTGTGGAGGATTCTGGATGAGGGGTCTGTCCACATGCTGTGTCTGGGGTGTATTGTGTAAGATTCACTGAATCCAAGGCCGGGCTGAGCTTTGGTGTTGCGCTAGTGAGTGGCTTCACTCTGTGTGTTGTGGGCAGAGACGTGGTCCAAGCTGCAGAGTTAGTCGTCACTCACACTGGGGGCGGTTGTAAGGATCGTTGTGGTGACTACACCTGTAGAGTCTTTGGTTGTGGTTGGAACTTCAGGTGTGTTCGTTGGTTCTGGAGTAGTTGGGGTCGATAGTACAGTGGTCACTACAGGTGTGGTGGGTTGTGTGGTGGTGTGGGTGGATACTACAGTGGTCACTACAGGTGTGGTGGGTTGTGTGGTCGTGTGGGTGGTTAGTACAGTGGTCACTACAGGTGTGGTGGTGGGTTGTGTGGTTGTGTGGGTGGATAGTACAGTGGTCACTACAGGTGTGGTGGTGGGTTGTGTGGATAATACAGTGGTCACTACAGGTGTGGTGGTGGGTTGTGTGGTCGTGTGGGTGGATAGTACAGTGGTCACTACAGGTGTGGAGGTGGGTGGATAATACAGTGGTCACTACAGGTGTGGTGGGTTGTGTGGACGTGTGGGTGGATAATACAGTGGTCACTACAGGTGTGGTGGTGGGTTGTGTGGTCGTGTGGGTGGATAGTACAGTGGTCACTACAGGTGTGGAGGTGGGTTGTGTGGACGTGTGGGTGGATAGTACAGTGGTCACTACAGGTGTGGAGGTGGGTGGATAATACAGTGGTCACTACAGGTGTGGTGGGTTGTGTGGACGTGTGGGTGGATAATACAGTGGTCACTACAGGTGTGGTGGTGGGTTGTGTGGTCGTGTGGGTGGATAGTACAGTGGTCACTACAGGTGTGGAGGTGGGTTGTGTGGACGTGTGGGTGGATAGTACAGTGGTCACTACAGGTGTGGAGGTGGGTGGATAATACAGTGGTCACTACAGGTGTGGTGGGTTGTGTGGACGTGTGGGTGGATAATACAGTGGTCACTACAGGTGTGGTGGTGTGGGTGGATACTACAGTGGTCACTATAGGTGAGGTGGGTTGTGTGGTCGTGTGGGTGGATAGTACGGGCGTTGAGACTTGTGTGGTGGTTGGTTCTCAAGGTGGTTCTGTTGTCGGTGTGGGAACGTGTGGAGTGGTGGTTGAGGCTGTTGTCACCAGGTTATCATCGCTTGCATCAATAACCTTCATGTTTAAAGAGCTATATTTAAGAGGGAGTTAGATGTGGCCCTTGTGGCTAAAGGGATCAGGGGGTATGGAGAGAAGGGAGGTACGGGATACTGAGTTGGATGATCAGCCATGATCAGATTGAATGGCGGTGCAGGCTCGAAGGGCCGAATGGCCTCTACCCCTGCACCTATTTTCTATGTTTCTATGTTAACGTGAGCAGCCTCGAGTCCCACATCATTTATCCCCTCTCCCTTCACTGGCTCCGGCTTCCTCCCGCATCCCAAAGACGTGCGGGTTTGCAGGTTAATCGGCCTCTCTGTAAATTGTCCCTAGTGTGTAGGGAGTGGATGGGAAAGTGGGATAACATAGAACTAGTGTGGACGGGCGATCGCTAGGCGACGTGGACTCAGTGGGCTGAAGGGCCTGTTTCCATGCTGTATCTTTCAATCAATTGAATGACCTCCACCTTGGGCTCAAAGGCAAGTTGTAGAGAACTTGTTAAACTGACAAACTGTGGATAACAGCGCAGACAGCTGGAGTAACTCAGCGGGTCAGGCAGCATCTGTGGAGAACATGGATAGGTGACGTTTCACAGAGTAACGCTGGAGTAACTCAGCGGGTCAGGCAGCATCTGTGGAGCGAAGGAAATGGGCAACCTTTCGGGCCGAAACCCTGAAGGAAATAGGCAACGTTTCGGGCCGAAACCCGGAAGGGTTTCGGGCCGAAACGTTGCCTATTTCCTTCGCTCCACAGATGCTGCCGGAACATGGATAGGTGACGTTTCACAGAGTGCTGGAGTAACTCAGCGGGTCAGGCACATCTGTGGAGAACATGGATAGGTGACGTTTCACAGAGTGCTGGAGTAACTCAGCGGGTCAGGCAGCATCTGTGGAGAACATGGATAGGTGACGTTTCACGGAGTAACGCTGGAGTAACTCAGCGGGTCAGGCAGCATCTGTGGAGATACTTACCTGGCAGGGGAGAGACCTTGATCACCAAGGAGGTTCTCCCAGGACGAGTATTTGAGTAAAAGAGACTCTCTGTTCTTATTAGAACAGTTCCGGCGGCCCCTTGGGGACAAGGGCCGTGGATCGCGGAGCAGAATCGGTGACGAGGAGTCGGTCGGCTGTGGGCTTAGAGGTGGATCCATGCTGGTTGGGCAACCAACCTAACACCTCATTCAGCCACAATGGCAGCAGGAACTGGAGCGGGAGTACAGGGTTTCCGCAATACCCTGAGAATCAGCGTTAAGGACCTCAGCAAGGGGGTTCCCTTCTCACGGGGACCTGTTCGTGAAGAAGGTCTCGCTAGAGGCCTGCAAATTTGAGGCCAAGGACATCTCCTGCGTCCAGGACTTCCCGGGTAACGGATACTTTGATGTTACCTTCAAGTATCCGACGGGATGGCAGAAGTTGATGGATGACTTCCGGGAGAAGGGGAATGAAGCTCCGCTGTCGCTGCTGAAAGTGCAGCCGCTCTTCATCCCCCCCCACCCAGAAGGAAAGGATGATCACGTTGCACATGTTCAACCCACATGTGCCCGTAGTGGATGTCCTCACCTTCCTTGCTCGTCATGTCGAGGGAGCAGGGAACTGTGTGGACGTGAAGGACCTGTACGGGATCTGGACGAGCAAGCGGCAAGTGAAGGTGAAGCTGAGGGTGGACAAGGACGGAGCCATCATCCACCCTCCCTCGTTGTTCGCTATCAGAGGGAACCGAGGGTACATGAGCTACACGGGGCAACCCAGGCTGTGCAGGAAATGCAACAAGCCTGGGCATGTGATGGTCCAATGCACTGCAGTTGTCTGCAAGACAGAGGGCCATGAGACAAAGGGCTGTCAGGCCAGCAAGAACTGCAACCTGTGTGGGGAGGGAGGCCACCTTTACAGGGCCTGCCCTAAAACAGCCTGCACCTATGCACAGGCGACAAGAGGGGCTGCTGCCAGCACCCCCAGGGTGGGTGTGACACCCCTCACCATTGCCAAGACTGCAGCAGAAAGGGGGAACAGGGACGAGGACAGCCCGACCACCTCGAGCCCCCAAGTGCCGGAAGGAGACCCCCATCACCCTGCCCAGGAGGGAGAGTCGATGGAGGAGGGGGGACAGCAGGAGAAATGGACGACGGTGACGTACAAGAAGCACCAGAGGGTTCAGCCCAAAGAGCCGAGGTCGGAAAGGGCTGGTAAGTCCAAAAATAAATCCCCAAAAAAGACCTCTCTCCCTGACAGAAGGCAGCAACCTCTCCTCGTGTGGAGGATGAGGCGACCGGGAAGTCCCAACGATGGAGGCAGAGGAAGGAAACAGGGGAGGAAAAGAGAAAGGCCACGCTGATCGTCCCCCAGGCCCCTGGAGACCGAGAGCAGAGCAGCGGCCAATGGGCCCCAACCCCGGGCAACTGGGAGCAGAGCAGCGGTCGATGGGGCCCAGCTCCGGGCAACTGGGAGCAGTGCAGCGGTCGATGGGGCCCAGCTCCGGGCAACTGGGAGCAGTGCAGCGGTCGATGGGGCCCAGCTCCGGGCGACCGGGATCATCGCAGAGGCCAATGGGCCCCAACCCTCGGGCAACCGGGATCAGTGCAGCGGTCGATGGGGCCCAGCTCCGGGCGACCGGGAGCAGTGCAGAGGCCAATGGGCCCCAACCCCAGGCTTGCAGGAGCAGTGAACCAGCCACCGTACCCCAGCTACAGGAGACGGAGGAAGCAGCGCGCCCAGAAGGGGGTGGAATGAGTAGGCCCCCCCCTCCCAACGACACCTTGGGTTACGCCACAGGAAACCCACCTCATTGAGGATGCCGGCACCGGGTTCCTGAGCCCAGGAAAGCTGAGGCAATTCACCGAAGCGGTGGGCATGAGGGGACACGAGAATGGTCAGTGACTCTAAAGACAATGGAGATAAAACTGGCATCTTTAACCGTGCGCAGTATAAAGAGCACTGGGCGATGTGTAAATGCCTTGCAGTACCTGGCCAACGTCAAGGCAGATGTGACTTTTCCCCAGGAGTGCGGGCTGCCGCACCTCCGCTGCTATCGGAGGTGGTCGCGATGGTGGCCCCACGGACTGTCGGTGTGGTCGGGGGGGCAATGACTGTTGCGATTCCGGCCTGGGGGTCTTGCTGCGGGGAGGGAACGTCGCCATCGCTGAGGTCAGGGAGGTGGTTGGGGGGGGGGGCGTCTCCCCGTGGTGGATGTTATGTACCGTGGTTCTACGCTCCAGCTGATTAATGTGTATACCTCACCCGTGCAGAGCGAGTGGCTGGCCGTTCTCCAGCAGCTCCCATCGCTGCTGGCCACGTCCCGGCAGCTCCTTCTGGCCGGTGACTTCAACTGCATCATCGATGCGGCTGGACGATCCGGCAGTGCGGACAACAGGCTGGACAACATGTCCAAGTTCCTGATGGAGACGGTAAAAGACGCAAAGCTGCACGACGCCTTCAGCAACCCTGCAGGCGGGTCCCAGCTGCATTTCACCTGGTCGAGATCGGACGGCTTAGCCCGACCCCGGATAGACTTTGTCTTCACGACGAAGGCCGTCACGGTGAGACACACCGACCTCACGCCCGTGTTCTTCTCTGACCACTGCCTCCTTCGGGCTTTCTGTCACCTACAGGAGGACCGGAAGGCAGGCAGGGGGGACGTGGAAGTTAAATATGAAGCTGTTGACCCCAGAGAACGTTGAGGAGCTAAAGAGGGACTACGCATGTTGGAGAACGGTGAGGCCCCTCTTTGACTCCCCGACACTCTGGTGGGAAGCAACCAAGGAAAACATTAAGAGGTTCTTCATAGTTAAAGGGGTTCAGAGAGCAAGACAGAGTCAGAGGGAATTGTGCCAACTCCAGACAGATTTGCAACAACTGCTCCTTCTGCAGTCGAGAGGGGTGGATGTGAGGGAGGAACTTAGAGAGGTGAAGGACCGGCAAGCTCGGCTCTTTACTTCTGAATCCTCCAAGATCATCTTCCCATCCAGGGTCCACCATGTGGAGCAGGATGAGACGTGCTCACGTTACTTCTTCCATAAGGTTCACAGGGGAAGCTCTGTGATGAACAGCCTTAGGGAGGAGGACGGCTCGGTAACATCCTCGCAGACGGACATGCTGAGGATCTGCAAATCCTTTTACACGGATTTGTACGACAAAAAGGCCACAGACAGCACCGCCTCCCAGAACTTCCTGTCCTCTATCACGGAGGTCTTGGAGAACAGCAAGCGGGAGAGTCTGGACCAACCACTGACCCTAGAGGAGCTGACTGGCTCCATCCCTTCCTTTGACTGGAGTAAAACTCCCGGAAGCGATGGCTTACCGGCCGAGTTGTATTGGGCTCTGTGGGACTGGGTGGGCCCGGACCTGCTGGAAGTGTACAACGACATGCTTCTAGCCAGCAGCATGTCAGACTCCATGAGGAAGGGCAGCATCACCCTAATCTACAAGCAGAAGGGAGAGATGAAGGACATAAAGAATTGGGGACCCATCACATTGTTGAATGTAGATTACAAGATCCTGTTTAAGGCCATCGCCAACCGGGTCAAGTCAGCTCTGGGACAGGTGATCCAACACAAACCTGTGCTGTACCTGGCAGGAAAATCTCAGACAGCCTAGCGCTGCTGAGAGACACCATCGCCAACGTGCAGGACAGACGGGTGGATGCCTGCCTAGTCAGCTTGGACCAGGAGAAGGCCTTCGACAGGATGTCGCACACGTTCATGAGGGACGTGCTCTCCAAAATGGAATCCGAAATTGGATCAAACTGCTCGACACCAATATCCGTAGTGCAGTCCAAATCAATGGGTGGGAATCAGACAGTTTCCCTGTAAGGTCTGGAGTCAGGCAGGGGTGCCCTCTCCCTCCTGTCTTGTTCGTCTGCTGTATTGAACCTTTTGCCGAGTCCATCAGGAAGGATGCCAGCATAAGAGGAGTGACATTGCCAGGCAGTGGGGGCATTCAAGTCAAAACCTCCCTGTACATGGACGATGTCGCTGTCTTCTGCTCGGATCCAGGGTCGGTCCGCAGACTGATTAGTATCTGCGACCAGTTTGAGTCGGCCACGGGAGCCAGGGTGAACCGCAGGAAGAGCGAGGCCGTGCTCTTTGGCAACTGGCCCGACCGAGCTTCTGTCCCCTTCACCATCAAGCCTGACTTCTTGAAGGTGCTGGGGATCTGGTTCGGGGGGGCTGAGGCGTGTAACAAGAATTGGCTGGAGCGGATAGTCAAGGTGGGGAAGAAGCTGGAGCTGTGGAGGCAACGCTCCCTCTCCATAACCGGAAAAAATGTGGTCATCAGGTGTGAGGAGCTCTCGGGGCTGCTGTACTTGGCACAAGTGTGGCCTGTCCCTCCCTCCTACGCCCTCCTGTAAATGTAAACATTGTCCCCAGTGTGTGTGGGATAGTGTTAATGTGCGGGGATCGCTGGTCAACACGGACCCTGGTGAGATGGAGGCCGTGTGCTGTACTTGGCACAAGTGTGGCCTGTCCCTCCCTCCTACGCCCTCCTGTAAATGTAAACATTGTCCCCAGTGTGTGTGGGATAGTGTTAATGTGCGGGGATCGCTGGTCAACACGGACCCTGGTGAGATGGAGGCCGTGTACTCCAGTGAGTCACTTGATGATACACTAATCCGTCCACTGACCACTGACGGACGTTTCACACCGACGCTGTCTCTAAATATATTCCCTCTGATGATCATATTTTAAAGTGAAACTAGACCAAGTGGGACCCGTTGGGCCCCGTCACACGGGGGGGGCTGGTCCGTGAACGCAGCGTCGGTGCTCACCCCAGAGACAGATGCCCCCCCAGAGCCCTCGTGTTCCGGGGGGACCCCAGTTGAGAAACGCTGCACCAGAAGATACTACAGTACAGCACAAGATCAGGCCCTTCGGCCCACAATGTCCGTGCCAAACATGATGCCAAGAACATTGCTCATCTACCTGCACGTGATCCATATCCATCCATAGACAGTAGCTGTGCCTACTGAACCCAAAAGCCACTTGAACTTGTCCCTCTTACCATAAAGCTACGCTCTTTAGTATTTGATTTGTTAATCCTGGGAGAAATGATTCAGTCGACCTCTCTCTACGCTTCTCATCATTTCATAAACTATCTGGTCTCCCCTCAAACTCCGGTGTTCCGGACAAAACAATCCCTCTATCTGCCCCTCTCCCTGTAACTGGAACCCTCTCATCCAGACAGTGATGTGGTGACCCCCCTCTGCCCCCTCTCTCTGCCCCTTCTCTCCACCCCCTCTCAGTCCCCTCTCTCTCTCTGTCCCCTCTCTCCACCCCCCTCTCTCTGCCCCCTCTCTCAGCCCCCCTCTCTGCCCCCTCTCTCTGTCCCCTCTCTCTCCACCCCCTCTCCCTGCCCCCTCTCCCTGTAACTGGAACCCTCACCCAGACAGTGATCTGGTGACCCCCCCTCTGCCCCCTCTCTCCACCCCCCTCTCTCTGCCCCCTCTCTCCACCCCCTCTCTCTGCCCCCTCTCTCAGCCCTCTCAGCCCCCTCTCTCTGTCCCCTCTCTCCACCCCCTTTGCCCCCTCTCTCAGCCCCCTCTCTCTGCCCCCTCTCTCTGTCCCCTCTCCCTGCCCCCTCTCCCTGCCCCCTCTCCCTATAACTGGAACCCTCTCACCCAGACAGTGATGTGATGATCCCCCTCTGCCCCGTCTCCAAAGCCCCCACATCCTGTAATGGGGGGGACCAGAACTGCCCACAATACTCCAGATGCTGCCTGACCCAAGTCCTGTAAAGCTGCACGGTGACTTCCTGACTCTTGTACTCCACGTCCCGACCGATGCAGGCAAGCGCAACGTTCCCCTTCTTCACCGCCCGCTCTGTCCACGTGTGTTGCCACTTTCACCCAGTTATGGACTTGGACCCCAACATCCCTCTGCCCATCGCTGCTGTTAAAGGTCTTGCCGTTAACTCTAGACTTTCCCCTTACGTTCAACCTTGACCACCAGGTGGCGCCAGCAATGTCTGCCTCGCCAACAGTCTGTCTGTCTTTCCCTTCTCTGTGTTTTAACAGTACGTGTTAATTGTAGGTTTTGGTGTTTACCTTGTTTTATGTGGGGGGGTGGGGGGGGGGAGTTGGGGGAATCTCTTACCTCGACGGGGATGTGATTTGTTTCCGTATCGTATCTGCGGCCGAACATCGAGCAGTTGGCGGCTTTGCTGGAGACCGACTTCGAGAGCTCCACTGCGGACTCACCATCGTGGAGCCCGCGATCCCCTTGCCAGGGGTCGACCTCGGAGCTCCAAACGTGGGTGCTTGTGGGCGTAACATCACGGAGCCCGTGGTCTCCGGTCACAGTCCGACTTCGGGAACTCAAAACCGTGGGAGCTTTGATCGCCCAGACGGATGGTTCAACCGCCCAGACGGATGGTTCAACCGCCCAGACGTGGGGGCTTTGACCGCCCAGACGGATGGTTCAACCGCCCAGACACGGGGGCTTTGATCGCCCAGACGGATGGTTCAACCGCCCAGACGCGGGAGCTTTGATCGCCCCGACCGCAGGAGAAGAGGAAGAAGAATTCCATCACAGTGAGGAATGTGGGGAATCAGCTGTGGTGGAAGTTGACGTTAACTTTGATGCCGTTGTATGTCTTGATCCTTTTCCCCGTATGGCTGTATAGTAATTCACTTATCACGGGACCTTAACTGGTACACGTGACAATAAAAGTCCTTTGAAACCTTTAACCTCCCAAAGTACAACTCACACTTGCTGGGGTTCAACTCCATTTCTCTGCCCCTTCCCGTCGCTAATCTATACCCCGCTGTAAACGTTGACAGCCTTCCTCACAGTCCGTCGCCCCAGCAATCTCAGTGTCATCTGCAAACTTACCGACCAAGCCCTCTACGTTTACACCCAGGTCATTTATATAATCACAAACAGCCTTTATAACAAGAGGAATCGAATATAGGAGCAAAGAGGTCCTTCTGCAGTTGTACAGGGCCCTAGTGAGACCACACCTGGAGTATTGTGTGCAGTTTTGGTCCCCTAATTTGAGGAAGGACATTCTTGCTATTGAGGGAGTGCAGCGTAGGTTCACCAGGTTAATTCCCGGGATGGTGGGACTGTCATATGCTGAGAGAATGGAGCAGCTGGGCTTGTACACTCTGGAGTTTAGAAGGATGAGAGGGTATCTCATTGAAACATATAAGATTGTTAAGGGCTTGGACACGCTAGAGGCAGGAAACATGTTCCCGATGTTGGGGGAGTCCAGAACCAAGGGCCACAGTTTAAGCATAAGGAGTAAACCATTTAGAACGGTGACAAGGAAACACTTTTTCACCAGAGAGTGGTGAGTCTGTGGGATTCTCTGCCTCAGAGGGCGGTGGAGGCCTGTTCTCTGGATGCTTTCAAGAGAGAGCTAGATGGGCCTCTTAAAGATAGCAGAGGCAGGGGATAAATGTAAACATTGTCCCAAGTGTGTGTGGGATAGTGTTAATGTGCGGGGATCGCTGGTCAACACGGACCCTGGTCAGATGATGGCCGTGCGTGTGTCCGTACTCCAGTGAGTCACTTGATGATACACTAATCCGTCCACTGACCACTGACGGACGTTTCACACCAACGCCGTCTCTAAATATATTCCCTCTGATGATCATATTTTTAAGTGAAACTAGACCAAGTGGGACCCCGTTGGGCCCCGTCACACGGGGGGGGGCTGGTCCGTGAACGCAGCGTCGTTGCTCACCCCAGAGACAGATGCCCCCCCAGAGCCCTCGTGTTCCGGGGGGACCCCAGTTGAGAAACGCTGCACCAGAAGATACTACAGTACAGCACAAGATCAGGCCCTTCGGCCACAATGTCCGTGCCAAACATGATGCCAAGAACATTGCTCATCTACCTGCACGTGATCCATATCCATCCATAGACAGTAGCTGTGCCTACTGAACCCAAAAGCCACTTGAACTTGTCCCTCTTACCATAAAGCTACGCTCTTTAGTATTTGAATTTGTTAATCCTGGGAGAAATGATTCAGTCGACCTCTCTCTACGCTTCTCATCATTTCATAAACTTCTATCTGGTCTCCCCTCAAACTCCGGTGTTCCAGAGAAAACAATCCCTCTCTCCACCCCCTCTCTCTGCCCCCTCTCTCTGCCCCCCTCTCTCAGCCCTCTCTGCCCCCCTCTCTCCACCCCCCTCTGCCCCCTCTCTCCACCCTCTCTCTCTGTCCCCTCTCTCTCCACCCTCTCTCTGCCCCCTCTCTCTGTCCCCTCTCTCTCCACCCCCTCTCCTGCCCCCTCTCCCTGTAACTGGAACCCTCTCACCCAGACAGTGATGTGGTGATCCCCCTCTGCCCCGTCTCCAAAGCCCCCACATCCTGTAATGGGGGTGACCAGAACTGCCCACAATACTCCAGATGCTGCCTGACCCAAGTCCTGTAAAGCTGCACGGTGACTTCCTGACTCTTGTACTCCACGTCCCCGACCGATGCAGGCAAGCGCAACGTTCACCTTCTTCACCGCCCGCTCTGTCCACGTGTGTTGCCACTTTAACCCAGTTATGGACTTGGACCCCAACATCCCTCTGCCCATCGATGCTGTTAAAGGTCTTGCCGTTAACTCTAGACTTGTTCCCCTTACGTTCAACCTTGACCACCAGGTGGCGCCAGCAATGGCTGCCTCGCCAACAGTCTGTCTGTCTTTCCCTTCTCTGTGTTTTAACAGTGAGTGTTAAATGTATGTTTTGGTGTTTACCTTGTTTTATGTGGGGTGGGGGGGGGTGGGGGAGTTGGGGGAATCTCTTACCTCGACGGGGATGTGATTTGTTTCCGTATCGTATCTGCGGCCGAACATCGAGGAGTTGGCGGCCTTTGCTGGAGACCGACTTCGAGAGCTCCACTGCGGACTCACCATCGTGGAGCCCGCGATCCCCTTGCCAGGGGTCGACCTCGGAGCTCCAAACGTGGGTGCTTGTGGGCGTAACATCACGGAGCCCGTGGTCTCCGGTCACAGTCCGACTTCGGGAACTCCAAGCCGTGGGAGCTTTGACCGCCCAGACGGATGGTTCAACTGCCCAGACGTGGGGGCTTCGACCGCCCAGACGGATGGTTTCAACCGCCCAGACGCGGGGGCTTTGACCGCCCAGACGGATGGTTCAACCGCCCAGACACGGGAGCTTTGACCGCCCCGACGGATGGTTCAACCGCCCAGACGCGGGGGCTTTGACCGCCCAGACGGATGGTTCAACCGCCCAGACACGGGAGCTTTGATCGCCCAGACCGCAGGAGAATAAAGAGGAAGAAGAATTCCATCACAGTGAGGAATGTGGGGAATCAGCTGTGGTGGAAGTTGACGTTAACTTTGATGCCGTTGTATGTCTTGATCCTTTTCCCCGTATGGCTGTATAGTAATTCACTTATCACGGGACCTTAACTGGTACACGTGACAATAAAAGTCCTTTGAAACCTTTAACCTCCCAAAGTACAACTCACACTTGCTGGGGTTCAACTCCATTTCTCTGCCCATTCCCGTCGCTAATCTATACCCCGCTGTAAACTTTGACAGCCTTCCTCACAGTCCGTCGCCCCAGCAATCTCAGTGTCATCTGCAAACTTACCGACCAAGCCCTCTACGTTTACACCCAGGTCATTTATATAATCACAAACAGCCTTTATAACAAGAAGAAACGAATATAGGAGCAAAGAGGCCCTTCTGCAGTTGTACAGGGCCCTAGTGAGACCACACCTGGAGTATTGTGTGCAGTTTTGGTCCCCTAATTTGAGGAAGGACATTCTTGCTATTGAGGGAGTGCAGCGTAGGTTTACAAGGTTAATTCCCAGGATGGCGGGACTGTCATATGCTGAGAGAATGGAGCGGCTGGGCTTGTATACTCTGGAGTTTAGAAGGATGAGAGGGTACCTCATTGAAACATATAAGATTGTTAAGGGTTTGGACACGCTAGAGGCAGGAAACATGTTCCCGATGTTGGGGGAGTCCAGAACCAGGGGCCACAGTTTAAGAATAAGGGGTAAGCCATTTAGAACGGAGACGAGGAAACACTTTTTCTCACAGAGAGTTGTGAGTTTGTGGAATTCTCTGCCTCAGAGGGCGGTGGAGGCCGGTTCTCTGGATGCTTTCAAGAGAGAGCTAGATAGGGCTCTTAAAGATAGTGCAGGGGATAAATGTAAACATTGTCCCCAGTGTGTGGGGGATAGTGTTAATGTGCGGGGATCGCTGGTCAACACGGACCCTGGTGAGATGGAGGCCGTGTGTGTGTCCGTACTCCAGTGAGTCACTTGATGATACACTAATCCGTCCACTGACCACTGACGGACGTTTCACACCGACGCCGTCTCTAAATATATTCCCTCTGATGATCATATTTTTAAGTGAAACTAGACCAAGTGGGACCCGTTGGGCCCCGTCACACGGGGGGGGCTGGTCCGTGAACGCAGCGTCGGTGCTCACCCCAGAGACAGATGCCCCCCAGAGCCCTCGTGTTCCGGGGGGGACCCCAGTTGAGAAACGCTGCACCAGAAGATACTACAGTACAGCACAAGATCAGCCCTTCGGCCCACAATGTCCGTGCCAAACATGATGCCAAGAACATTGCTCATCTACCTGCACGTGATCCATATCCATCCATAGACAGTAGCTGTGCCTACTGAACCCAAAAGCCACTTGAACTTGTCCCTCTTACCATAAAGCTACGCTCTTTAGTATTTGATTTGTTAATCCTGGGAGAAATGATTCAGTCGACCTCTCTCTACGCCTCTCATCATTTCATAAACTATCTGGTCTCCCCTCAAACTCCGGTGTTCCGGACAAAACAATCCCTCTATCTGCCCCTCTCCCTGTAACTGGAACCCCTCTCATCCAGACAGTGATGTGGTGACCCCCCTCTGCCCCCTCTCTCTGCCCCTTCTCTCCACCCCCTCTCAGTCCCCTCTCTCTCTCTGTCCCCTCTCTCCACCCCCTCTCTCTGCCCCCTCTCTCAGCCCCCTCTCTGCCCCCTCTCTCTGTCCCCTCTCTCTCCACCCCCTCTCCCTGCCCCCTCTCCCTGTAACTGGAACCCTCACCCAGACAGTGATCTGGTGACCCCCCTCTGCCCCCTCTCTCCACCCCCTCTCTCTGCCCCCTCTCTCCACCCCCTCTCTCTGCCCCCTCTCTCAGCCCTCTCAGCCCCCTCTCTCTGTCCCCTCTCTCCACCCCCTTTGCCCCCTCTCTCAGCCCCCTCTCTCTGCCCCCTCTCTCTGTCCCCTCTCCCTGCCCCCTCTCCCTGCCCCCTCTCCCTATAACTGGAACCCTCTCACCCAGACAGTGATGTGGTGATCCCCCTCTGCCCCGTCTCCAAAGCCCCCACATCCTGTAATGGGGGGGGACCAGAACTGCCCACAATACTCCAGATGCTGCCTGACCCAAGTCCTGTAAAGCTGCACGGTGACTTCCTGACTCTTGTACTCCACGTCCCGACCGATGCAGGCAAGCGCAACGTTCCCCTTCTTCACCGCCCGCTCTGTCCACGTGTGTTGCCACTTTAACCCAGTTATGGACTTGGACCCCAACATCCCTCTGCCCATCGCTGCTGTTAAAGGTCTTGCCGTTAACTCTAGACTTGTTCCCCTTACGTTCAACCTTGACCACCAGGTGGCGCCAGCAATGTCTGCCTCGCCAACAGTCTGTCTGTCTTTCCCTTCTCTGTGTTTTAACAGTACGTGTTAATTGTAGGTTTTGGTGTTTACCTTGTTTTATGTGGGGGGGTGGGGGGGGGGGAGTTGGGGGGAATCTCTTACCTCGACGGGGATGTGATTTGTTTCCGTATCGTATCTGCGGCCGAACATCGAGCAGTTGGCGGCCTTTGCTGGAGACCGACTTCGAGAGCTCCACTGCGGACTCACCATCGTGGAGCCCGCGATCCCCTTGCCAGGGGTCGACCTCGGAGCTCCAACCGTGGGTGCTTGTGGGCGTAACATCACGGAGCCCGTGGTGTCCGGTCACAGTCCGACTTCGGGAACTCCAAGCCGTGGGAGCTTTGACCGCCCAGACGGATGGTTCAACCGCCCAGACGTGGGGGCTTTGACCGCCCAGACGGATGGTTCAACCGCCCAGACACGGGGTCTTTGATCGCCCAGACGGATGGTTCAACCGCCCAGACGCGGGAGCTTTGATCGCCCCGACCGCAGGAGAAGAGGAAGAAGAATTCCATCACAATGAGGAATGAATCAGCTGTGGTGGAAGTTGACGTTAACTTTGATGTCGTTGTATGTCTTGATCCTTTTCCCCGTATGGCTGTATAGTAATTCACTTATCACGGGACCTTAACTGGTACACGTGACAATAAAAGTCCTTTGAAACCTTTAACCTCCCAAAGTACAACTCACACTTGCTGGGGTTCAACTCCATTTCTCTGCCCATTCCCGTCGCTGATCTATAGCCCGCTGTAAACGTTGACAGCCTTCCTCACAGTCCGTCGCCCCAGCAATCTCAGTGTCATCTGCAAACTTACCGACCAAGCCCTCTACGTTTACACCCAGGTCATTTATATAATCACAAACAGCCTTTATAACAAGAGGAATCGAATATAGGAGCAAAGAGGTCCTTCTGCAGTTGTACAGAGCCCTAGTGAGACCACACCTGGAGTATTGTGTGCAGTTTTGGTCCCCTAATTTGAGGAAGGACATTCTTGCTATTGAGGGAGTGCAGCGTAGGTTTACAAGGTTAATTCCCGGGATGGCGGGACTGTCATATGCTGAGAGAATGGAGCGGCTGGGCTTGTACACTCTGGAGTTTAAAAGGATGAGAGGATATCCCATTGAAACATATAAGATTGTTAAGGGTTTGGACATGCTAGAGGCAGGAAACATGTTCCCGATGTTGGGGGAGTCCAGAACCAGGGGCCACAGTTTAAGAATAAGGAGTAAACCATTTAGAAGGGTGATGAGGAAACACTTTTTCTCACAGAGAGTTGTGAGTCTGTGGGATTCTCTGCCTCAGAGGGCGGTGGAGGCCGGTTCTCTGGATGCTTTCAAGAGAGAGCTAGATAGGGCTCTTAAAGATAGCGGAGTCAGGGGATATGGGGAGAAGGCAGGAACGGGGTACTGATCAGCCATGATCACACTGAATGGCGGTGCAGGCTCGAAGGGCCAAATGGCCTACTCCTGCACCTGTTGTGTATTGGCCCAGCACAGACCCCTGTGGAACTCCACTGGTCACAGAACCTCCAGTCTGAACATTGTCCATCCACACAACCCTCTGTCTGGGGGTCCTTGTACACCAGTCTATGAAAGTAAGCATGCAGGTACAGCAGGCAGTGAAGAAAGCCAATGGCATGTTGGCCTTCATAACAAGAGGAGTTGAGTATAGGAGCAAAGAGGTCCTTCTGCAGTTGTGCAGGGCCCTAGTGAGACCACACCTGGAGTATTGTGCGCAGTTTCGGTCTCCAAATTTGAGGAAGGACATTCTTGCTATTGAGGGAGTGCAGCGTAGGTTTACAAGGTTAATTCTCGGGATGGCGGGACTGTCATATGCTGAGAGAATGCAGCGGCTGGGCTTGTACACTCTGGAGTTTAGAATGATGAGAGATCTTATTGAAACATAAGATTAAGGGCTTGGACACGCTAGAGGCAGGAAACATGTTCCTGATGTTGGGGGAGTCCAGAACCAGGGGCCACAGTTTAAGAATAAGGGGTCAGCCATTTAGAACGGAGATGAGGCGAAACTTTTCCACCCAGAGAGTTGTGAATCTGTGAAATTCTCTGCCTCAGAGAGGGCGGTGGAGGGCGATTCTCTGGATACTTTCAAGAGAGAATTATGGGCCTGTCCAACTTAGGCGACTTTTTAGGCGAGTGCCAGAGACTCTGCGCCACGTTTGCTGGCGAGTCTCCTTCATGGTCGCGAGGAGTTCCCGCATTCTGGGACTAGTCACGCCCTCAGTATGGCCGCTGCAAATTTGTCAACATGCTGAAATATTTTCTGTGACCAAAAATTGGTCACCATGGGGAAAATCGGTAATCCTGTAGTCGTAGGTGCAGTGGTAGTGGGGTTGCCATGTAGTTATGGGATGTCGTAGGTAGGTTTAGTTCATCGCCTTTGCCGACTGGTCATTTTCATTGGCTCATTGGGGGGAAAAAACGTAAGCAGGAATTTTCACAACCAAGGATAACCGATGTTAAATGTCCGCCGAACTTCACAGCCGTGTATCCCTGGCTTCTTAAATGTTGTCTCCACTCCCTCTCCCCCTCTCTTTTAAAGGAATTACCGTCTTAATTACAGTGCCAACCTTCCTGTTCATCGCGGTGTGTATCTGTATCACATTGGCTGTGTACCGTGGGGACTTTATACACAGTGCTCCCTGCTTGCCCTGACCCCCGCCGTTGTGATATGTGTGTGTGTGTGTGTGTGTGTGTGTGTGTGTATGTGTGTGTGTGTGTGTGTATGTGTATGTGTGTGTGTGTGTATGTGTGTGTGTGTATGTGTGTGTGTGTATGTGTATGTGTGTGTGTGTGTATGTGTGTGTGTGTGTGTATGTGTATGTGTGTGTGTGTGTATGTGTGTGTGTATGTGTATGTGTGTGTGTGTATGTGTGTGTGTATGTGTGTGTGTGTGTGTGTGTGTATGTGTTTGTGTGTGTGTGTATGTGTGTGTGTGTGTGTTTGTGTGTATGTGTGTATGTGTGTGTGTGTGTGTCTCTGTGTGTGTGTGTGTGTGTGTAACACTGGGGTACAGTACCGGTGGGGACGGGTCTGTGTGTGTGTGTGTAACACTGGGGTACAGTACCGGTGGGGATGGGTCTGTCTGTGTAACACTGGGGTACAGTACCGGTGGGGACGGGTCTGTGTGTGTGTGTGTAACACTGGGATACAGTACCGGTGGGGACGGGTCTGTGGGTGTAACAGAGTGAGAGAGAGAGAGGAGGCGAGGGGTGTGGGGCGTCTGCCTTTATTGAGATGTTGGGGGAGGGGGGCAGTGGGGGGAGCAGACCCCGTCCCCCTCCCGCCCTGTGTCCGTGTCCTTGCCGTGACCGTGTCCGTGTCCTTGCCGTGTCCGGTCGGCTCCTCTCCCGGTCGCTGTCCCAGCGTTCTGTAACGTGTCCTCCACAGGACTGCTCCCCGCGGGATGGGGAGAGGGAGGGGGGGGGGGTGGGGAGGGAGGGACAGTGGGGGGGAGGGAAGCTGGAGCTACAGAATGTTGCTGTCTCCGCCCCCCCCACACACAGGGGGCCGCAGGTTACTTGACGGCGGTCACCGATGGCTGGTTCCGAGCAGCGACCCAGGCCATGAACACATCCCTGGGGGAGAGAGGGGGGGGGGGGAAGAGAGAGTTATCACAGCCACTCCATGATCCCCCAGCCCCCTAGTTCCCAGTCCCACACACTTTCCCCATCTCTGCCCCCCTTCTCTCTCTCCCCACCCCCCCCCCCTCTCTCTCTCCTCTCCCTCTTCTTGTTCCGTGTGGCGTGCACAGCCTAAAGTTGTTGGACAACTTGTTCTATTTGATCTTCCGTTTGTCCACGTCGAGTTGATTGCATTAGTCGAAACAGGGCAGACCACCCTGCAATCTTCCACCCCTCCTCTCCCTCCCTCCCCCCTCATCACCCCCCCTCTCCCTCTCTCCCCCCCTCCCTCCCCTATCTCCCTCCCCCCATCTCACTCCTCCCCCCTCTCCCTCTCTCCCCCCTCCACCCCCCTCTCCCTCTCTCCCCCTCTCTCTCCCCTATCTCCCTCCCCCCATCTCACTCCTCCCCCCTCTCCCTCTCTCTCCCCCCTCCACCCCCCTCTCCCTCTCTCCCCCTCTCTCCCCTATCTCCCTCCCCCCCATCTCACTCCTCCCCCCATCTCACTCCTCTCCCCCTCCCCCTCCCCTCTCCCCCCCTCTCCCCCTCTCTCCCCCCTCCCCTCTCCCCTCCCCCCCCTATCTCCCCCCCTCCCCCCCCCTCACCTGCAGTGTTGCACCACACATTGGCTGCTGCAGTACTCTCGGTCCCAGTCTGCGTTGGTGACGGGGCAGTTGGTGCAGCCTCGACGCACACAGACGGGCACGGTCGGGGGGGGTGGGGGCAGGGAGGGGGGGGCAGGGACCACCTTCACCTGTGGCTGGGGGAGGGGCTCCATCTGTGGGAGAGAGATGTCAGCACCGTTAGAGCGGGGGGGGGGGGGGCGACACAGAGACCCCCACCTCTCATTCCCTCCCCCTCCTCACAACCCCCTCCCCTTCCTCTCCCCCCACCCCCTCCCTCCCCTGTACACCCCCTCTCTCTCCCTCCCCTTTCTGCCCCCTCCCCTCTCTCTCGCCCCCTTTCTCTCCCCTCCTCTCCCTCTCCCCAACCCCTCCCCTCTCCCTCTCTCTCCCCAACCCCTCCCCCTCTCCCCTCTCCCTCTCTCTCCCCAACCCCTCCCCTCCCCCTCTCTCTCCCCTCCCCTCCCCAACCGCCCCCCCTCTCTCCCCAACCCCTCCCCTCTCCCTCCCTCCCTCTCCCCTCCCCAACCTCTCCCCAACCTCTCCCCTCCCCCTCTCTCCCCAACCCCTCCACTCTCCCTCCCTCTCCCCAACCCCTCCACTCTCCCTCCCTCTCCCCAACCTCTCCCCTCTCCCCAACCTCTCCCTCTCTCCCCAACCCCTCCCCTCCCCCTCCCCGCTCCTCTCCCTCTCTCCCCCCCTCCCCTCCCCCTCTCTCTCCCCTCCCCTCCCCAACCTCCCCCCTCTCTCCCCAACCCCTCCCCTCTCCCTCCCTCCCTCTCCCCTCTCCCTCTCTCCCCTCCCCCTCTCTCTCCCCAACCCCTCCCCTCCCCCTCCCCCCCCCGCGCGCCCCTCACCTGCGTGTGTATGAGTGCCGTGCTGTTGCTGAATGTGGTGGTCTCGGTGCTGAGGGTGGGGGTGAGGGTGAAGGGGAGGGTGAGGGGGGTGGGCAGCTGCTGGAGTTGGATGATCTGTACCTGCAGGGGCGGGGGGTGCGAGAGGGGGGGGCGCAGCTTGTGCTGGGCGCCGGCGGTCAGGGGAGGGGGTCGGGGGGAGGCGGCCATGAGGGGAGGGGGGGGCATGGGCTGCAGGGGAGGGGGGGCCTGCAGGCGTTGCATGCGCAGCTGCGGTGCGGTGGCCATGGGAAGCTGCAGCTGCAACAACTGCGGGGCTGGGGCCAGGACCCGCGCGGGCAGCACCGTCAGCCGGCCCTGGCTCACCGCCGCCATCTGGCGCGTGGTGACCGACACCGGCCGTGGGGAGACCACCACAGCGGGGGCCAGGGGGCGGGGGGCCGGGGTGGGGGGGGTGGTCACCAACAGCAACGGAGACCCCGACTCCTCCACACACATCGGGGGGTCCCCATCACTGCACTCCGCTGGGCTCTGTGGGGGAGGGGAGAGAGGGGGGGTCACACACAGAGACATACTCCCCCTACCCACACCCACTCCCACCCACACACCCTGCCCCCACCCACACACCCAGCCCCCACCCACACTGGCAACGTCCCCCACCCCAAACTCGCATACACACACACACACACACACCCTGCCCCCACCCCCCCGCACCGACCACTAACCCCCACACCCCGCATATACACGCACACGCACACAGACACACACAGACACCCACACAGACACTCACAGACACACACACAGACACTCACACACACACACAGACTCACACAGACACACACACACACACGCAGACACGCGCACACACACACACACACACACACACGCACGCAGACACTCACACACACACACAGACACTCACACACACACACACACACACTCACACACACATGACATGCACACACACACAGACACACACACAGACACACAATCACACACACACACACACAGACACTCACACACACATGACACGCACACACACACACACACACACACACAGACACACACACACAGACACACACACACACAGACACTCACACAGACACACACGCACACGCACACATACACTCACACACACACACACAGACACACACACACACACACTCTCTCACCTGGGGCCAGACACAGTTTAATATAAATGACCTGGGTGTAAACGTAGAGGGCTTGGTCAGTAAGATTGCAGATGACACTGAGACGACTGGGGCGACGGACTGTGAGGAAGGCTGTCAAAGTTTACAGCGGGCTATAGATCAGCGACGGGAATGGGCAGAGAAAGGTCAGACAAATGGAGTTGAATCCCAGCAAGTGTGAGGTGTTGCACTTTGGGAGGTTGAACGTAAGGGGAAGGTCTAGAGTTAACGGCAAGACCATTAACAGCAGCGATGGACAGAGGGATGTTGGGGTCCAAGTCCATAACTGGGTTAAAGTGGCAACACACGTGGACAGAGCGGGCGGTGAAGAAG